>VZRV01009049.1:1317714-1530885 GCA_013398115.1 Falcunculus frontatus
CCCCTCCCCTCCCCTCCTTTCATTGCCAAACTCATCTATATCCACCTTTATGATCATCTTTACCTCTCTGAAGAAAGATTTGCTCTTTGACCATTCACTCTTTCCAGTATCAGAGTACAAGCTGGAAGTACCAGGACACTGTTTTCATCTATGGAATCTCTAATAATATTCACATTCCTTTAGACATGGTCAGATGTTGGTGTTTTCTCCTGAACCCATGGAAGCTGGCATTGCTCAAGGAAATGCAAGACTAAAATATTAAAAATGCAGAGGTTTGTGTGTGTGCTTTTTCTGCCTTGCCAGGATCTGTTTCTTACTGACACTGGGAAATGCTTACAGTAAACTTTTGGTCAGCACACCAAAAAAACCGACCAGGAAACAGAAATTTTCCAATAGCTTTAATTTCAGTAAGATTCTGGATTAGTATGTATAGATGAGCTGCTTGGTCACTGGATCCTCATCTACATTATGTTTAAGCATCATTACCCTGTTTTACAAAGATGAAGAATTACACACAGGAATGAAGTGCTATATTGTGAGAAGCAGCCCATGGGGTTTGCAGAACTTTAGAGCGTTCTTACCTCTGAGCACTGAAGTTTGCAAAAATAAAGAGAAACAAAGCTCGAAAGATTAAATGTGAGAAAAGTTAGAGTGAGGCAAAGGTCACAGAGGTGATAGTGCTTGTTGCTAAGAAGTGGCTTGGTCCCTTGCTCTATCACCTTGGCTGTGCTGCCTGTTGAGCTAATGCAGTGTCCTGCCTGGCATGCGGATGTTCCACAGGCTGCTGGGAAGACAAGCTGGCTCGGCCACCTTGCCACCAGCTGGCTGGGAGTTCACAACAGCCCTAGTGCTATTCATGGTAGCTCATATGTCACAACTCCCTACAAACATAAAACTCATCTAGAGTATTCCCAAAACATCGGAGGTCTGTGTCTATCTTCTCTTGAAGCTGGGTACAGTCTGTGATCTGTAGAAAACAAAAAGTCATTTACCAGCTTCCCACCCAAGTAATTGGTATGTACCTCCCCCAGGCTAGCTTGTAACTCCCTGCTTTCTAAATGAAAGTAAAACTTCTCTGTAGCATCTCATCATCATTCAGCTGTCAGGAATTGTGGCTGCGGAACCCAAGGGGGCTGGTTCCGATGGTAGTAATATGATTTAAGGTTTACCAGAATTATAACAGAAGCAGAAATTTTGTATCTCAGTTGAGACAACAAATACACACCTTGCCTGTCTGATAACTTAATGCCCTTAAAAAGGTCCCCAAAGCATGTCAGGCCTGCAAAGAAATACCTGAGCAAGAGCAAGGATTTATTCAGGATTCCTCTGTATGCAAAGTCAAAGTCATGGAAAAATTAGCCTATGTATAAGCTATTGTATGGATCTTCTAAATCCTTATTGATTGCATGGGGGCTTAGATACTCAGCTCATACACAAACACAGGCACAGTTCAGTTTAGGTGTCTTGCCTACAAGCTGTACTCCAATCTAAATGTTTATACCTGTAGACTCTTGCTATCCTTGGAGACAGCTAGTTCTGAAACCCTTCATCTCTTCCTCTTCTATGCCAGGGGCGGTGTCTGGAGGAGAAAGGGAGGATGAACCCTTCATCATACCTAACAGCAGAGTTTTTGGGCTATTCCACAGAGAGAACATCAAAAAGAAGTTCCTAAGTATCAAGAGCAAGGGACATAAAGGTGTTGAGCCTTTTTGGAAATGTCACCTTGTTCCTAGTGGGAAAGGGAAGAAGGAGGGATTGTCAGTCTCCCTTGATTGAGCATACAGGTGCACTTGCCCTGAGTGAATGAAGAGCATGAGTTTGAACATTGGATGATCTTACAAATTTGAACATGCTGATCCACCAGTTCCAGCCCAGTACCAATATCTGTAGGACTAGAAGGGTGACATTTCTTGCCTGAGAAAGGAAGAGAGAAAACAGGGAATAGACCATATCCTTACAAGCAGATGTTGGCCACATCTACTTTTACATATATAAAACAGAAGTTACCAAACGTGAGGATTTTCCTGTTGTTCCATGGTGATGAAAGAGCTGCAGGGAGTTCTTGTGGCAGCTCAGGTGAACAGTGCCCTAAACTGGTGATGCACTGGTGCCCTGTAGAGGTGATGCCTGGCTGAGTAGCCTGGGTAAAGGTGAACATTCACGGAGGGCCTGGGATTATTTCCGTTTACTAAAGCAAGTGGATATTTTAATGAGCACGAGTGCTGTCCTCAGTTGTCTCACTCTGTCCTGCCAACCTGGTGTCCCATGACAGCACTGCTTGTGTGGGAAAGAATGAGCTAAGTGAACAGGAGAAAAAGAGCCTGGAGCTGCCTGCCCGGTAGAAGCCTAAGATCCTGATACTCAGCAGGAGCAATTGTGGAAGGAATCCTACAGTTTCCACAGAGAATAGTAAGATTTTATGAGACATTAACTGGGTGGTGGATGGGATATGAGTGTGATGTGGATCTAGTGATACATGAAATGGTCAGAAATCTGGATCAGAAACCAACGCCTGTTATCCTGTTTTGGACTGGAAGCCCCATGAGAGGCTTTACAACGAGGTGCCAAGTTTGCCTTAGTGAGCAATTTGTTGATTTTAATGTCGCAGTGTGAAAAAGGAGCTTTATTCAAGGGTCAGAACTCTGGCATGCTGGGTCTGGTAAAACATAAAGACTGTGCTTGGACTAAATCTATTTTTGCAGGGAAGAATAAAAGATCTAAATTGGAAGTAGCAGTCAGATTGAGACAGCTCAGATATTGTCCCTCATTAGACAAAATATAATCCATTCATTAGTCAGTAAAAAACTTGAGCAATGTTCAGAGAAACAGAAATGCTCCTGCATGCCTTAACTGTCTGAACATATTCCCTAGGAAATGTAGGGTCCAATGGCCATAAACATGTATCAGTCCACTTGGGTGTGTACCACCCCTGCTTTCCCCAAGGGAGAGGCTGAGTGCAGGCAATCTGGCAGAGCACAGAGTCAGCAAACGGGGTAGCATACAGTGCAGGAGGAACCCATGTAGGTTTGCATGTAAGATTTGTCTTCAAGAAGTCTATTAAAATTCCTTCCATCAGACATGGAGCAGACTTGCTCAAGCAGGTTGTGGCAGCCATACTTGCCTCTGCCTAACATGGCAGTGACTGCCTTTAGGACACAGGGCAGGGGCTAGAGAGTGGTGAGTGATTCACAGATTGAGCTTTTCAGCCTGCAGACGTGTCTGGCTGTGCTGCTGGGGACTGCCCTGATACCAGCTCCAGATGGCTTCAGCACAGTGCCTCCTCCACGGACCGAAACTTTGAGAGCAGAGCCCTGGCTACTCCGTGACATACAGGCAGCTGTAAAGCCCTCTGGTTATGGCAGGAGGCTGGGCAGCATCCCTATGTAAATTGCAAGGGTAATTCTTCAGTGTTTTGCTCTGTGGAAACAAAAATCTATCATTACAGAGACCATAAACTGTCGGAAATCTGAGATCGCTGTGGTCATTCAGACAAAATACAGCTAAGGGTAATAGAGCAGAAGGAATTAATTTTTAAACAAACCTGGTCAAGGCACTGCTTTCAAAGGCAGATTGAGCCTCTTTTCCTTCAATAACAGGAATTTCATAGAGTGCAAGAGCAGGTAGTAGAGGGCAGAGGATAGTAATTTGAGAAATATAAAAACATTGAGGAAGCAGGTACAGTTAAGATAAATATACTGCAAGAAATGTCTCACAGACTTAAGGACAATGGCATTGAAGAAGCAATAAACTGTGAAACTAAGCAAATATTGCAGGTTTTAGGACAGAGGAAAGACTTAAAATAGCTTCATCTAAGTTGTTTAGGTGATACAATGGTCTTGTATCTGTAGTAGCTTGATTTAATTTCAGATATGTGTAATTGCTATGAAGACTGACTAGTGAAACTTTTATAGTTCCTAAAGGGCAAAGCATTTGTGTTACAGCTCTGTGGCCAAATTAAAAATAGTGTCAGTGAAGGACAGCAAAATGCTTTAAGTGGTTAAGTGGAAGAAAATAATTCTGCTTCAGCAGAGTTTTTGTGTCTCGGTTCATCGTATTTGAAAGATGTGAAGAACTCAAACTGTTTGGGAAAGGAGAAGTTACTACAGGGATTAGAGACTTGGCCATGAGAGAAAAGAGGGGAAATCCTACCTGAGTGTCTTTATCTTCTACTGATTATGCAAAGAACTGAATCCAGGCCAGCTGCAAAATTTACCAGTGGCCAAAGTTGTAGAGCTGGAAGCAAGAGGCTCTCTTCAGGATAAAGAGAGTGATTATCTAATCCCTATGTCCTGTCATTGCCATTATCTGTAACAACAGTCCAGTATAGCAAAGCACACATGGGCCAGGCATTGACTGGAGCTTTTTCTTTCTTCTACGTTATGTACACGTCTGATGTCACTACACAAACATTTGTGAATTTCCCACGCAAATAAGACCAAAAAACCCACAAAGCAGATAAAGGAATTAAAGAGCTTAGAAACCAGACACAAGTGTCAGGAGTTGTCATTTGGATCTTTTTCAGTAAGAACTCTCTACATGCCAGATTTTATTATCACTAATCATTTACAGAGCTGAAGTGATCAAGAGGAATAAAGATACTTATTCTCCTATTTTTTTTCCCTTACCATAAAAGGATCCAAGGCTTACCCAAGACAGAACTAATTCAGATTTAGCTTGAGTACCTTGACAGGCAATTTTGCTGTGTCACTGAGACACAACTGAGATTTGGAAATCTGTCCCACAGCTGACCCACTTTTGCATTTTCTTCCTGCATAAATAAAGAAAAATCTTTTCTTGGTGAAGACTACAACAGGAAAACTATCCATTCTTTGGCTCCAAAGCCATGCTTTCTACTGTGTAATTTTTCTATATGCTGTGGTTTTGAGAGCATGTTAACATATGATCATTGCTGGAGACAGCTGTAATAGGACCTTTTTTTTTAATATATAGGAATGCAATTATTCTACAATGGTTGTATAAAAAGACTATTCAGGACTGAATTTTTATGCCTGATGGTAGTGATAGTGAGTGGATTTCAGCTTCCAGTTTAAAATACCTAAATGTAAGTGATCTACATGTATTTACACATAATCTATGTACGTCTATATGTGAGATAGCTGTCTTTGTTCCCAAAGTAGTCAATGAGATTTCCTCAGCACAGTGAATGGAGTGTCAAGAATTTAGAGTAGACTGTAGTTTAGCATTTTTCTGCTCCCCTCAAAATAGACACCAGGTGTGCTTTGCACTGCATCAGCCAAAAACCACTCTTGATTTCACTGACCCTACTGACTTGTTTTCCATAATAGAGATTATGTTTAAAAGCCTTAATCTGCAAGCTGAGTCCAATCCTTTATTACATACAGGTGACATGCCAATGAACAGAAAATGAAAATAATTTGGGTTAATTTCAAAAATTATCATACTGGCAAACGAATAAAATAGGAGGCAGTCAGATATCGACTCCTGAAAAGTACCCTCTGTGTGGACATGGTGGTTTCTGCACGTGTGAGTTAAGCCACATCAGTTTCACTTTCTACTATGATCACCTCCCACATAAACAGCTTGATCTTCATAGGTGCTGAGAATTCATACTTTCTGGAGCCAAGAAAAAGCTGCAACAGTACATCAAATCTGAAAATTGGGACATTTATTTAGACTGCTATGTGACAATGTTGATTTAAATACCCAGCTTGAAAACATTAGCACGGTTTCTTCAGTGAGAAAAGAAGGCAGGTCCTATGATTATTATTCCTTGTTCTTCCAGTCAACATCTTCCAGTTAGCATCTTTGCTTTTTTCTAGTTGTTTTTTTTTTTTCTCCTGCAGATTCCAGCATTTCATTCTGCTGATTGATTTCATTGATGGTCCCTCTTTGACACTTGTCGTTTCCAGATCTTTTTGCAATACTGTTGTTGTTGAAGGTAAAGATTTGCACCACACATGTAAATTTTTTCTTCATGCCTTTCTCTTCATATCACTATTTAGTAGATGTTTGTGCTGAACAAGCTGTTAATCTAGAACACCTTTCTGAAGAACTTTTAATTTTTTTTTCCCCAAAGGAAAAGTATTTACTTTGAGTTGTTCACATCTTTTTCATATTTTTTTCCCAACCAAATTATTAGTTTCAGGTCTGATCTGGGCAACTCACCAGCTTTGCAGCTACATTAACAAAATTTTTTTGAGTAGCCGCTTGTACTGCACAGAGTTCGCACAGAAATCACCAAAAATTTTTCACTTAAAAGCTTTACTTTGTACTTGGAGCATGGGCCTTAGAGATAACCGTCTACTCTTTAATAAATTAAAACACATAGTGATGTACTTTTGTACTGCAAATGAATGAGAACATATTGTAAATAATAAATTACAAGAAAGACTGACAATGTATCTACCGCACATCTTAGATCTTGCATTTATGTTACACTAAATGACTACTCTGTGCCTTGTGTCACAGGACCATAGAACAAGGTACCTCAAAATGAGGTGTGTTAAAATGTGAGTGTTGTTGGAAAACAAAGCCCAAGTTTGTTTCCCATATGCATCCTTGGTAATCTGGAATTACTGTTGAATCACTGGGGTTGCTTTTCCTTATTAGGGCTACAGGTTAAGAGCAGGAGATGGCTTAGAATAATGGTCTAATCATCCTCTGTAGAGACATCTGAGCCATTCTGCTACCATTTTTTAAAGGAAAAAAATGTACTTCTCAGGGGCAGCAGTTCATTGGTTTTCATTTAAGAGATAAAGCAACACAGCATTAAAAAACAGAATTAAAGCCATTTGCTTAACCCCATTTACCCATCTGAAGTCACATCAAGACCAGGAAAATCAAGAGACACAGAAATCAGCTTAACCAATATTAATATATGCTTGGATGTTGCAGCAGCTGCAAAAATTCTGCTATTAGTTCTTCAACTAAGGCTCATTTTCACATTGAATGGTGGCAAGACAAGGCTAGTAGAAATAATTTAAGAATTAATAGATTACTGATTATATTTATTAATCCCACCTCCAATGTGTATTAGGTTTCAATGGAGTTCTAGAAAGAACCCAATTTAAGCGACAGATGGCAAGGATGAAAATACTGCTGTGGAAAACTAGGCAAAGCAAAAAACAGTTGTGTTCTTTAATAAATAACCTAGGGTCCCTCTTTTTTTTTTATATATATATTCCTAATGCATTCTGAATCCCATCTCTGGACTGCCTGAATCTGGGCAGGAAAGAACATTTTCCATACTTTCCAGTCAGCAGGGATAGAGGCTGGAGAAGCATCTTCTGACTATAAGACTACAGGAAGTAACAGACTTGCCCAGCTCTAGACATCTAGGATCTAACTATCCCTGGAATGTATTGGAATGACACAGAAGAAAGTAAATTGCCAGCACAGGTTGATTCAATCATTTCCTACTCTGGTTTATACTCATCTCTCTTTACACCGTTCACAAACTCTCATGGAGTCACAGAGCAATGTAGAGAGCACTACACATATGGGAAAATTTGAGTTTGCTTCATTTACAAGTATCTTCATAAACCCTTTATTAAAAAGAAATAAAATTACATTAGGACTGATGAGAGACCAAGGACAAAAAACCAGGCAGAGCCCTGCTGCAGTGTGCCCAGAGCTGGTATAGGCATATTGCCATTTGAAAATGGGAGGAGTTTGATTTAGGAATTAGGGTCCTATTTCTTCCTTCTTAAAACCTGCTCTATAAGGAAGCTGAGTTAAGCAAGAACAAGAAATATGGTTTGATAAAAAGAATGTTTATGTCATCCTAGTTCTAAGCATAGAAAGAACCCGCAATGTCTCTTTGGATTTCATTTGAAAGAGACAGGAAGTTAAAACACATTAGACAACTGAAAACATGTTAGACCTGAACATCTTTAACTAAAATAACTATCAAAATTATGATTTCTTATTTTTTTCACTATTTAGGCACCAAATCTAAGTCATTGTGTTATTGAGGTTATTTTCAAGTTAGCTGCCACAAGGTACCATAAAATTGCTAAGATTTGTTGCTTTTCTGCAGTAAGCCTATTTATCAGGCATCAACTGACAAATAGGACTAAAATATGGAGAGAAGATGAAAAACAGAACAAAACTTTTAGTTCCTCCCTCTAGCCACACTCAATTCTAAATGCACTGCTTTTTGTCGTTGTCCATCAACAGGGGTAAACGATAACGTTCCACGCAGCATTAAAAAAGGACACCATCAGCCTAGCTTTAATAAATTAAATCAAAATCTAATAAAGCTACTTTCTCAAAAGGGCACCTGCCTCTGAGATCATCTCCTCTATATTCTTTCTCATTATTTAAACTAATTTTATTTAATTTAATTTTTTTATTACTTCTCCATTGTCTGCTGCTGCGAGACCATTTCTTCCCTGTACGCAGATGCAAGCAGCTTGCAAAGATTCATCTCAGGACTGCAAGTAGGACCAGAACCTCAGGGCCCCTATATGCACCCACTTGTTTGTTCTTTATCCTCTTCCTTAGCTTCAAGCTGAATGAGGCAGTATTGGAAAAACACATGACCAAAGATGCACTTGG
Source organism: Falcunculus frontatus (assembly GCA_013398115.1). NCBI lineage: Eukaryota > Metazoa > Chordata > Aves > Passeriformes > Falcunculus > Falcunculus frontatus. Next base: position 1,326,256 of record VZRV01009049.1, read on the forward strand.
GCATACAGCATTCCCATCTTTACTCTCACATCACCACCCTGAACTCAACAGCTCAACCTTAGGCATGTTTCTGCTCAACATGATAATTATTTGGATACCATAAAAGTATCTGCTTCAATTACCTTCTTCTTTACAAGATCTAAGTTAATTTTTAGGTGTGTTTAATTTTTTAATCAGAGCTATCCCAAGAATGCATCTTATTCCCAGACCTACATCCTTCAGAACCCAGCACACCAGATCAAGTATTTAATTTTCCATGACAGCTTGGCAGTTTTTCTGCATGTTCCCCTTATGTCCTTTAGGTACAAAAGGAAAGCCCCTCCTTACATCCACTGGAATAGTGATGTCTCCAGTGTGATACTGTCTGTTCTGCTTCTTCCTCAGGGCATCACAAAGACTGACCATGTGCTTCTGAGACAGGGAGCAGCTTCGTAGATAAACAGTCCTTTTCCTAGCATCTGCAAGGATTCAGATGAGAGAAATAGTACTACTCACCAGCTGCTGCATGGACCTACACATTTTCTGAACACTCAGAAAACATTTACAGATTAACTTATCTTAGTGAATAATATTTTCCTACTATCATCTTGCTAAGGTCTGCAACTTAAAGTTCAGATGCTTTAAATTTAAGGAGCCATATTTAGAAGGTCTAGGTTTTCGTCCTAGAGGAAGCATGACTATTGAATTCTCATTTCTCTTTCATTAAACTAGGGCATGACACCGACAAAACTGATACTCACTTCATATGCAAAGAAACAAACTGGAAATCATTTCTCTCCAGCTGAACAGTTCTGGTAGCACAGGCCGTTCAAAGAACATAGGCAGTGCTCTGCAGAAAGCTAGACGGTGCCACTTGTGGCAATAGTGTTTGTCTCCAGATCTAAACCTCATCGAAAAAGCTAAATACCCTTTTGGCATAATTTCCTAATATTATTACATCTTCCTTGTAAAGGATTTTGTGTCATAGCCATAAAAAGTAAAAGCTTTGGAAAATGGCCCTGCAGTGGTCCAAACCATGATTCAGATCATTTCCTAATTCCCACCGCTTCACAGCATTTCTCTATTCCTTGCTGCCTGATGGTGGCCATCTAGCCCAAGCAGGCTGCACCACTCATCCTCACCTCTCTCCTGAGAAAGCTGATGTCATTTGCACGTACAGGTGCAATTAAGCCACAGAGCAGGTCACTGAGTAACCCACAGTGCTGACCCTCACACAACACTCAGCTTCCCACTTACCCTCCCTAGGAAAGAGGCCAGTTTTCGTGGGCCTTGCCTATACTCACACCTCTTCTTTGCTGTTTCTGTTGCCTTCTCCTCCGGTCTGGAGTCTTGGGTTTTGCAGCAATTTCTCTTTTCTGCCTTTCTGTTCAGTTTTCATTTCTAAAGAAGGGAACATTGTTTTGTATTTGATCTCTTCCTCATTTTGTATCCTGGAAAATGGACACACCTTTTCTTTGTACAGCTCCTCCTGACTCAAAAGTGTGAGCTTAATCTGCTTCCAGCATAGCAACACCAGGAGTGCCATCAGCCACAGATCTGTTCTCAATGTTAATTTAGTTATTGTTGTGGTTTAACCACCAAAACCAAGACAGTTCACAGAATCACAGAATTACAGAAAAAGCTGAGTTAGAAGGCACCCACAAGGATCATCAAGTCCAACTCCTGGCCCTGCACAACACATCCCCAAGAGTCCCACCATGTGCCTGACAGTATTGCCTAAATGCTTCTTGAACTCTGTCAGGCTGGTGCTGTGACCACTTCCCTGGGGAGCCTGTTCCAGTGCACAGCCACTGTCTGGATAAATAACCTTTTTCTAATATCCAACCTAAACTTTTCCTGACACGAGTTCAGGCTATTTCCTTGAGTCCTGTCACTGATCACCACAGAGAAGAGATCCGTGTCTGCCCCTTCTCTTTCCCTCTCAGGGAAGTTGTAGACTGTGATGAAATCTCCCAGAACAATCTTTGCCATAACTTTACCAGGCACTGAAGTGAGGCTGACAGGCCTGTAATTTCTAGAGTTCTCCTTCTTGCCCTTGTTGAAAATCGGGACAACATTCACCAGCTTCCAGTCAGCTGGGACATCTCCAGATTCCCAAGACCTCTCAAAAGTCATCGAAAGAAGTTTTGTGGTGACATCAGCAGCTCTTTGAGGATTCTTGAATGTATCCCATCAGGCCCCATCGATTTGTAGGGATCCAGCTGGAGCAGAGATCCTGCAAAAGTTCAGGGTCAGCTGGGATTTGATCATTCTCACAGTCATGTTCCTCCAGCTCAGGGCTGCAGATGCCCTTGGTCCATCATCTGTGTTGAAGACAGAGGCAAAGAATGTGTTAAACACCTCTGCCTTTTCCACATCCCTGTTTGTGAGGTGACCATCCTCATCCTGTAATGGGCCTTACATAAAGCCATCAGATCAAAAGGGAGTGCTTGCAAGCTCTCTGGTGGTGTCTGCAATGCAAGCCAGGTGTGACCACAAAGGAACAAGGCTTTTTACTGGTTTTAAGCTACTGGCAGTTTAGAAGACAAATCAATGGCATCCAGGAACATCTAAAGAAGTCAATGAAACAGAAACAACATTTCTTGCTGATGGAGCTTGTTTCCCAAGTCGTCTCTATATACCTAAGAAACATAGCATATGCTCCCACACTTACATTTGCATAGTTGGCAAGTACACTTTGGTTATAAAGCAACACATGTGGAATAAAACCATTCAAGAACAATAAAAATTAGAATCCCATGAAGCCAGTGTACATGATGATCACTCATCAGAACATGGTTCTAATTTAACATATGGCCCGTAAAAAATGTTACTCAGTATATTTTAAAATCTAAAAGAATGACCTTTTTAATTGCTGATAAAATTGGCTTGCTCCCCAGGCAGTCCAGTTTTGATGAAGCTACAAAGGAATTAACTGTTTTGTGACAAAAAAAACCCAAAAAGAATAACTTATATTTCCAGGATATACCACAGATGAAAAAAGAAACTCAGAAATACAGTGTGTCTTTTAATTATAATTTTTTTAATATTCATAGTAAGAAGAAGTCAGAATCAAAGTTACCACAAGCCACCATTATAAGCATTAATTCAACTGATTAAAAATTTTATTAATAATTTAACCAATTTTAATAATAGAATAACAGACTAGGTTTGGTGAGCTAATAATACAAAGATTTATCTACAGATAGAAACACATTATGCACAGGGTACATTTCTCATATTCATAGAAGATCCATTTATCTTATAATGAAAATATTGTAAGATTTGATCTACTGAAGTATCATAGGATACCCCAGTGTGACTGATATAAACCTATCAGGGGAATTATGCCAGACATGTCGATTCTTATCTTATTTTAACCCTGTTACTTTTCAAATAGTCATTTGTACAGCATGACATGGGGTTCAATGCTGCTTTTTCAAAACCTTTTTTCTTTTATTAAATGCCATAAAAGCATTTTCTTGTGAAGAAATCATAGCTCATTTTACATTTCTCTTAACAGCATTTACTTAACGACTTCACCACTTCGGAGTTACAGCTGGGACTGACTCATAAGATATTTATATAAAGGACTATTTTATCTTGTAGCTAAATTCCCATATACAGACAAACTCTAACCATAGATAGAGCAGGACAAGATTGGTACCAAGCAATGTGGATTTATATTTAGGACTGCTGAAGACTCAATTTTACAAAAAGCCTCTGAAGTGATCTCACTATTTATTCATTTCCTAATAGACTAACCTGAGCTTATTTCCAGGCAGAAAGTGCCTGTGAATCTTGAGGAAAGAAACAGCTTTTATAGTCCATCTGCTGCCCTCTTCTACCCAGAACATGTGGGCAGTTGCACAGCTGTATCCATTTGCTCCTATCATAGTATGTTTAAGGAGGCCTCTTAGTTATTTCCTAACAGAGCTACCTGACAAACGTTGGTTCTTTTCAGGTATGCTCTCTGTTTAAATTGAAGTAAGTTTTTTTTAGTTATCCCTGAAAAACAAAACACGATCATTTAATGCTTTGACAAGACGTGTTTTCTTCCCTGCATCTACAGATTTTCCAGTGAAGTAAACAAAAAAAGATAACAATGATTATAAATGACTGAAAACCCCAAATGGTAGTCAAGACAGCCTTAAAAATGAAAGGCTGAGAAAACAAAAAGTAATCTTGGCAGGGAAAAAAGGATGGGATTTGGTATAAAATAGGCCGGAAATTTTGAAAATTCCCTTTCCCCTGCTACCAAATCATGGGAGACACAGACCCCTGACAGTATCTGATATTTGGTATTACTGAACCCATTAGTCTTAATAGAGGCAGACTACTACAATTATCCATCGACCGCCCCAGCCACATGCTCGCTCTGAGGGCTCTGGGGTCAGCCTGGCTTGGCATCCTCTGAGGCTCCCAGCCCCATGGGGCAGGTGTATGTCTGGTCACAGCCTTTGCAGGGAGGCAGCCTCATCCTTTGAGACACCTCACCCACTGCTGAGGATGGTGCCCACGGGCACCCACTCTCAAATTCGGCTGACTTGTGGTGTTATGGGTCTATCCATTCTCATGGGCTTGGAGGAGGATTGGGTTTTCCTCAGCTCTTGGGAGACCCTCACATGCTCCCTCTCAGCTACATTGCCTGCCTTCAGATGGCTGTTTTCAGTAAATCTTTCTCCATCCATGTCCATATGTCCCTGCAGAGCCCATTCATGCAAACCCACACACAGGAGACTTTTATGACAAACTGGGTTTTATTTCTGACAGCAGGAGAAGGAAGGGAGGAATGACCCTCCTAACCTACAATCTTAAAATGATAGTTTTATCTTCCTCCTTTGCAAAAATAACTCTGGTTCTCTGCTTGATCTTGTTCATCACTGAGTTGCTGTGGAAAATGTTGCTTTATGAGTGCCTCAGATATTATGATAGATACGTGCTTTTATTCCTAATAGTTGGAAAGCTTTGAAGAAAGCCAGCCGATAAACTTGCAGATAGCACATCACTATGAAGGGAAGAACAGCAGTCCCTGTGGGGTAAGTTAGCTACCTCCATTAGTAGCTAAAGCTCAGGGGTTATGTTACAGCTTTTACTCTATATGTTACACGCATTACGCCCTCCTGCACCCCAGTGCCAGAGCCCATTCATATGTATTAGCAACTTATGGATGTCACTGATCACACAAACAGCTGCTAAGCTATTTCTTGCAACTTGGAAAGGGAGAGGTCTCAATCACGTGGCATATCTGGGTTCTTTCCAGGAAAAGAGGTGGGAAAGCGTATCAGAAATGACAGAATTTATACTCAGAAATCCCTGGATAACAGTGTCCAAGGGATGAAACTCCACTACTGTCCTTTTTTACCTTTCCTCATTAGAAAAAAAGAGAGGAAATATTCTACTCTGTTTAGTACATCAGTACCTGTTAGGAGATCCTCCTGGGAAAGATAAACTTCCCTGGGTCTATGAGGGTGCACAGCCAAGGCTGTCCCACTCTGGAGCAAACATTTGCTCTGTTACTATTTACGTGATAGAAAAGTGGGACACAATAGTTATCATTTTATTTTTTAAAAAGAGCTGGTCATGCTTTATTAGGTTGATATCTTCAAAGAGGACTATGTGGAGTGGATTCTAAATAGGCAAAGTCATCCAACATTTTAGTCTCTGTGTAATTAATGGAGAAAGATAAAGATCTGACTTAGTGAGGCTGCATCTCCCTTCCACTGTCTTCAGATACTCCTACCCTGCACCACTAACTCTAAAGGAAATGCAGGCACTCTCTCTTCTCCTGCCAGGCCAAACACCTCAGATTTCTGCAGTTTTTCATAGATCAGTTAGACATAATTGTGTTTTGCCTGCACGGACTCCCCTTCCACAGAATTTATTATAATCAATACTTTAAAACTCCCATTGTAAAACCAGTCTGTGTCACATCAGATGATATATATGTTTGGAGCTTTCAGGATACAGTGAAACAATTTATTGACTTCCAAGGAATCAAGGAACCAACCTGACTGCCCACTCCCTGTGCTTTCTTTGGCCTGTTTGTACAGCACAAAGTGAATATAAAACACTCTCTACCGGACTCCCTGGCTTTTTTAAGCTAATGCTCAAAGAATTGTAAGTGTCTATGACCTGGCAGTATTTTATCCAGTGTTCTACCCGCTCTAGCTCAAAGGAGTCTCGGGCAGGGAGTGGAGTTCTGGGATGCTATGACTAATGAGATTGTATATGAGGGGCTGTTTTTTAAATCTCAAGATGTCTTTTTTTTTTCACCCTGCCTGAAAAGTCTGTTCCAAGAGGATTTTAGTAGGAGCTTGGAGTCAAGTTTTGAAGGCATGACGAAAAACAAGCAGTGGGATTTTGGTCTTCTGGGAAAAGGGATGGAAAGCAATGCCCCAGGGTGAGGGTTTGGATCATCCAGGTAAAACACATCCTGGTAGAGATGAATCTGAGGTGTTGGAGAACTTTACTGGTTCTGGGGAGAAGTGGTAAAGCAGATCTCATTATTGATTGTTTAGTTTTCTGATACAGACATGCTAAAGGTGCTGGACACCTCTTCCCTGTGTAAGGATTGTTCCTGTGATTGCTTGTATCTTCTTCATTTATCTTTGCCTTATGAATGTATTTATAGCTTCTGGAAGCTCCTTCTCTTGGAACCATGAAGACAGGGACTCAGAGCCTGTTGGCTGCTGGGCTCTTCCTGATTTTGTAGAATCATAGAATATGCTGAGTTAAAAAGGACCCACAAGGATCATGGAGTCCAGCTCCTGGCCCTGCATAGGACAGCCCCAAGGTCTGCACCATGTGCCTGAGAGCATTGTCCAAACACTTCTTGAACTCTGTAAGGCTTGGGGAACCTGTTCCAGTGCCCAACCACCCTCTGGGTGAAAAATCTTTTCCTAATATCCAACCTATTGAAAAACCTCCCCTGACACAGCTTCCTGTCAGTCCCTTGGGTCCTGTCACTGGTCACCACAGGGAAGAGATCAGTGTCTGCCCCTCCTTTTCCCCTCACAAGAAAGTTGTAACTGCAATGAGGTCTCCCCTCAGTCTCCTCTTCTCCAGGCTGAATAGACCAAGTGACCTCAGCCGCTCCTCACACGGATTCTCCTCAAGACCCTTCACCATCTTCATTGCCATCCTCTGGATGGTCTCTAATAGTTTAATGTCTTTCTTATGTTGTGGTGCCCAAACCTGCCTGCAATATTCAGGGGGAGGCAGCCCCAGTGCAGAGCAGAGCAGGACAATCTCCTCCCTTGCCCAGCTGGCGATGCTGTGCCTGATGCCCCCCAGGACAGGGTTGGCCCTCCTGGCTTCTGCTGACTAATGGTCAACTTGCCATCGACCAGGGCCCCCAGGTCCCTTTCCATGGCACTGCTTTCCAGCATCTCATTCCCCAGTCTGTCCCTACATCCAGGGTTGCCCCATTCCTGGTGTAAAATCTGGTACTTGTTTTGATAAACTTCATATGGTTGGTGATCGCCCAACCTTTGAATTTTTGAAGGTCTCTCTGCAGACCCCCTCTGCCTTCGAAGGAGTGAGCAGCTCCTCCCAATCTAGTATCATAGGCAAACTTAGTAAGTTCTATAAGATGTAATACCTTTTTCCTGGTAATAGCTATGAGTCTAAACCCTTTGGCTTCTGGTGGAGACAACAGCTCCCAGTTTCATAGGGTGATTCTGGGATCTGCTACTCTCCAGATGTTGTGGGAGTAATGCATGGCTTAGTGCACCCTGATCCTGGCTAGCGGACTGACAGATTCCCCCATGAGAAGCAGAGAGGAACCAGGGCAGAGGCAGGCTGCCCATCCACACTGGCAGGGTACACACATGGTAGGAGGAACTGAAAGGAGATGGGATTAAGAAGGGCCCAAAAGACTCTCAGCAAGCAAAAACCTTTAGGGCAACAAATGACACCAGATGGCTGGATTTGATGCTGTATTTATGAGGGAAATCAATTAAGAGAAGTAGTGATTTCACCATTTCATGGAGTATGTCATCTTCAGAGGCCAGAGATGACTGTTAAATTACTTAAAATGACTTCTCATGTATTAAAGGCTTGTAAATGTCACCCACACATTCCGTTCCGAACACAGTGACTTTAATTAGACTTAAATATTTCAATCCTCAAGCAACTAAACCCTTTTGTACCACAGAGTGGGAACAGATAAGATTGAGGCATCAGTCTACAGTGAAGGGAATCTACTACAACTGAAAGGACTTTTACTTAAATTGCAAAAAGTGCCTTGAGTCCTTCAAGTATGAATATATTTTTCTTCCCAGAAGGATTTCTTTATCATCCCAAATCTGATGTTCAGTTTGACTTTGAGTAAATATCAATCATCCATCTTTTGACAGGTGCATTTCAGAATACCAGTTTATCTATTGTCCTGCTCCAGTCAAAGTCTGATGTCTTAGAATGGAGGAAAATGGAGAAAACAAAATTCGGTCAGTTGTTTTTCTTATTGAAATGAGGAGCCTTGGGAGCCGATTACAGTAGTTTATTGCAGAGCTGCCAGTTCTGTGGCACTGCACAGGCAAGACTGTTGTACCTTCTTTGCCCTAGGAATGTGTGGCTGAAAGTGGATGGCAGAGTGGTATTTTCTATATAAGCCACAAGATCCAAGGCAAGAAGGACCACAACCTCTTAGGCTTACTTGGTACCTGCCTGTGCAGCCTTCACACTCAGAAGCTGGATCAAATCCTATCTTTAGGACAGCAGCTAACGTCACCTTCCAATAATAGTGACTGCACCACCCTTCAAAATCAGTGTTAATTTATCATCTTCCCTGTTAGAAAACTGCATCATATGTCAAGGTGAATTTTCCTGACTTCTGCTCATTGGATCTGGTTGTCTCATGTTATATAATACTGAATAGACTTCCAGTTTTACTTTCTTTCTTAAAAGCCAGAACTACACACTTGTAAGATCTTTTTTTCCCCTACATGTATGAGTAGCTACGCAAGATCTTATCTCAGCCTCCTTTTTATAAGCTGAATAGGAACAGCTTCTCATCTGAAGAGTTATTTTTAGCAATTTCATTTTATGACTCTTCCTCTGGAAGTGAGGATAGCAGAGCTGCTATGGTAGTCCAGCATATTACAGTAGCACAGCACATTACTGCAGCACAGAAGTACAGCTATTGCAGAACTATTACAGTGGCGTGTTGCCTCTATGTGCAAAGGCAATATTGAATCTCTCCCCTGCACTTTGATGATCCCTCTCTCTTCCCCAGTCAAGGAAGAGCATCACCTTGATCAAGGGTGATGCTGATATCTCTAAAGACAGTGTAACACTGAGAGCTGACAGTAAGGTGATGAAGATGGCCATAGAGTAAGCAAAAAAAAAAAAACCTCTGAGTTCTGAAAAAAACTTTCTTGAAAATTTTTGGGGGGCGGTGGGAAGAAATTCCATTTGTAATCATTGTGAAAGTGGAGAGCTAGGGTGTTTTTATATTATATTTTAAAAGAAGCCAGAATTAACTACTTCACTGCTACATGTCATTGTGAACCTATTGCAACTAATCTAAAAAGAAATTACAACATTTTAAGATTCAAGGACAGGACAAGAAGAAAATAAAACAGAGAAGAAATATTGACTGCCTCACTCTTCTTCTTAGAATGAGGCTCAGATCCAAAAGGAAGAAAAAAGCTGAGTACATGCCATGATAGCAAAGGTTTTGCCAGAGGTAGTTTTGAAAACACATTTGAAACCTGTAAAGTGCAATACTTACAGGGAAATGTGTTTGACTCCCTGATGAAGCAGGTGACTTAAAATTTAGATGCAAGGCTTAAAAAAGTTCCAGTGTGTCTAAAACATATCACTTCAAAATGGTTTGAAAAAACCCAGATTTATGTTGATAGAGATATTTCTCAAGATAATTTATAAAATTATAGCTTTATTAATAGCTAATTAGATCAGAATAGAGTAAAATATTTTTAAATGCATGTAGTTAACAAAGCAAGCTTATTGGAGGTATGTGATAAAATGGATGTATTTTGCCATCAGGAAAAACACAGAAAGTAATTGGACATTGCCTCTCCAGAAAAAAAGAAAAATAAAATATGAAAGCCATTTATGATAGATGTTTCAGAACATATTTATCATCACTTCATGAACACCTATAGGATATTTAAAGAGCACGTTTCTCTTCTTTAATAAACAGCAGCAGCTACATGAAAGAACTACTTCCAGATTTAAAAAATAAAATAGCCATATACATAATTTACAACCCTTTCAGGTTTCAGCACACATGTTTGCCTAAGTAGATCATGAAAATTGTTCATTTATTCTGGCAAATTGAATAAGTGAATATTCACTGAAGAGGAAAATTTCAGAAGATACAAATGCTAGTTAGACACACGATTTCCACCATATCTCCACAGAAAATAGGTCCTTAACTGATTTTTACATGCTTAAAAACCTTTCCTGCAATCATAAAATCTAAAATGCATAATTTTAGGGTGCTTTTCTTTTAGAAGAAACTGTATTCTTTCTACCAGATTATCAGTGGGCAGTGTAGCTCCACAGGATATTGTGTTTCTTATGATTTTTTCAGTTCTAAAGGATGGGTCCCTACCAGAAGCTCTCAGAATGAAAACTGATCATCTCAAAAGGATCTGATCTCTGAAACCGAATAAAAGCAAGACAAACCAAAAATGATAGAGTTGCTTCTACCATTCAAATTTGAAGCTGAAGCATTATAATTGTATTCTGACTTTATTTGAGGAGGTTAAAGCAGAAGTCATAGAATTGCAGAATCGCAGAATGGTTTGGGTTGGAAAGAACTTTTAAAGATCATTGAGTCCAATCCCACTGCCATGGGCAGGGACCCCTTCCAGTAGATCTGGTGCTCAAAGCCTCATCCAGCCTGGTCTCGAACACTTCCAGGAATGGGACATTCACAACTTCTCTGGCAAAGCCTAAGGAATAAAGTAACCCAAGTAATAAATATTGCGAAGAAGGTCAAGACTAAGCTATGGATGCTGAGTGTTGAAACACTGCTGTGAGGCTGTTGTGACTAAGCTGGATCTGGATGACACATGGAATTGCTCAGGAGCATAGTTCTTTCCCCTTTGACTTCAGTGTTCTGAGCTTATAGAGTATGCTCCTCTAAAGTAGAGGGTTTCCCTTTGAAATTTTCCCGTCTGTATAGCACTATTACTCTTGATTCTTTCTTTTTTTTGCCCTGCCCCAGAAGCACCTGTCACAGGCTCTGTCAACATCCTGACACTGTAGCCATCCACATAAATTGCGTTTCTTCTTATTACGTAGGAACCTAAACATTGGCGGAGAACTAGACTGTACAATTAAATATATTTATTCTTATGGCAAATCCCAACACTGTTTAGCCACACTTATTTCCAACCACATGAATTTTGTGCAGTTCTACTTCAGAGAAACTAAATTGATTTTTTTATTCATGGTCACTTGGATAAGAAGGAAAAAGATATATGACAGCAGCCTGTGTTTTAGCCATGGAGACAATCTCCTGTGATATCAGCAAATCTGACAAGCCTGACCCTGAAGGTTAGTCCAGTCCCATCAGACCCCGGAGAAGGTTGATGTGCTATCTTTGGCCTTCAGCTAGTGCCAGGGAGACAAGCTACACTTACTGTTTACCAATCTGGTATTTTACAGAACAAAAGATAGGTCAGAAACTCCATTTTTTTCTCTCTATGCTCTATTTTTGTCTCACTGAAGAATGCCATTCTCCCATTCTTTACCCTCTCTTTGCTTTTGTGCAGGGGCTTCTCTGTGTCTCAGCCAGTTCTGACACAGTAGAGACCCATACAGGAGCAACTAAAAATAAGTATCTTCAATATTCCTTGAGCTGCAAAATTTTTCCTCTAGTTCATCTTTCTGAAAAGCTCAAGAAGTAGAATCAAATTTTAATTTTTAAATGACTAAAATATATACTTTTGTTCAAAGGTTCCTTTAGAAGTTGAGCTCAGAGATAAATTTGGGAAACCCTTTGTACTTAGTTCTTGTTCAAACCTGCCTTCCCTCTGCTCTTCTTTCCACTGAGGAAGTGTGTATTTCAGAGGAGGAGTCTGCCCTGACTCACTCCAGCTTCTTGCTTCTTTCACTGCAGGATCTCCATTCCTGACCCTTTGCCTCTACTCGAAAAATCTTCTTCCTTGAACAGTTTTCCAGATTCTTTCTGAAAACTGAGTTTGTTTCTGTTACATGCTGCTGTGCCATATGGGCACCAGGAAATGTTCAGAGTGGCTGTGTTTCTAAGATCCTAAAGGTATTCTGGCTTATGCTGGTAAATCATCTGCTGGTAGTGTCTAGGATTTGCTTGGGGAAAACGGTATGCACAGTCCCAAAGAAGAAACTCATGCACCATTTGTTCCTTCCTCTGCTACTGGTCCTGAACTGCAAAATAAGAAACTACAGGCCACAGAATTTCTGAATCTATTCTGGAGGATTTTGGACCTCTTCAGCCCTCCATCACCTTCCAAGGAGTGAGTGAAAATTGATGTTGATAAAATGAGGTAATGGTGCTGTTGCAAGAAGTCTCACTTGTTCACGTGGATTTTCCATTTTTCTTGCAGAACCCTTGGCTTGAAGTGACTGACACAGGTAGGTGTAGTGAATTCCCAGGTGCCACTGCAGCTGGGTACTATTTGATCCTTTCCATTCTTAACTGCTCGGACAGCCAGTTCAACGAGCATTAGCAAGATGTAAAAGGAGTAGAATCAAAATTGTGAATATTTTCATATTTACGTGTCCTTCTATATTTAAACGGTAGTTGAAATGAAAAGAAGATTCATTTAAGAAGGCTGGAGCTTAAACAAAATACAATGTAGTAGTTATACATGGTTTAATGAAACTAATGGCATTCATGAACAGTAGGAAATCACATTTTCTATGAATGAATGAATTTTGACTGCTTCCCAGTTTTTACATTTGCACCCAATGTGTGTGTGTGTGTGTGTGTGTTTATTTAGGAACAAGACCATCCTTCCTGCTGTAGTTGCTTGCAGGAGCACTAAGTCACACCTCTCCATGAGTTTAACAGAAGTGACAACACCAATTGTCACGCGACATTCCCAAGGTGGGTGGTGGGTAGGAGAAGGCAAACTAGCAGGGCACAGGCTAGTGTTTTGCTTTAGTTTGCTAATTAAAGCTACATTTCCTTCTTCACGAACACCCTTTATCCAGGTGGAGGAGAGGAAAGTCACAATTCTCTAATGTGATTACCATCTGCTTCTAGTGGAATTAACACAGCGAGTTGAGTCTTCCAATCACTGTGGCTAAGAAGAATTCTTTTCTAATTTGTTCTTACATTGAGTATTCATTCATTCTCCTTTTGTTTATTCTTTGAAAAATAAACTAAGTCTGCAAATGTTTGATATTGATGTTGGGTCAGACTTCAGGTTTTGATATTTATCATTTGTTCTATGAAATGGAACTTTTTTAAGACAGTTAATAAATCACTTTGTCAGCTGAAAAGTGAATCAAAATAAAAAGAATGGAAGTAGTAAAAAGGCTTTTAAAAATATCTTACACATATTCTGTGACTTCCTGTGAAAACTGTGGAAGGAATATTTTCAGTCATTTTCCTTCGATCCATTCCTGATTGCCCCTTGAAAATTTTTATGCAGGGTCTAGCATCAAATATGTGTGCACATGCCAAGGTGAAAGATAAAAGTAGTTCTTTGTTTTCACTGTCTCCTCTGGATAAATCCAGTATATTGTAATGGAAATACCTGCAGGACCTGCAGCTCACCTCTACAGGCTGGTGTGAAAAGAAATATGTATCAGAAACTTCCAGAACCAATGTGGCATTTCTAACAATAGACTAACACCAATAATGATATGTGACATTCTCGGTGAGGTAATTAAACGCCCATTTCACTTAAACATTTTTCTAAATGACAAAAGCCTCAAAGCATTAGACAATATGATTTGTGCAGTGTAAAGAAAGGGAGCTTCCCTGGGAAAGGGCAGAGCTCATCTGGGGGATGTGGGCCAATGATGGAATGCCAGCAGGGCATGGATGGGCCAGGACGCTTGAGCTGAGGAGTACAATTGCATCCTTTCCTCTGGGCACACCCTCATTCTTGCTTGGTCAGCTCTGAGGACTTCTACACTATCAAAGTGTGAACTGAACCTTTGCTTAAATCTTAAATACAGACTCCACTACCCCAGGTGTGAATTTGCTCAATTTCTGCTTACAAAATAATTATACAGTAATACAACAGTGTATTATGAAAACCTTGAAAACTTATTTCTAAATTTCCATCTTTTCTCCATGTAAAAGACCTCATCTGTGAAAGGGTTTAGTGTGAATTCAATATTATTGGTTAAATTTCCATATATAATCAAAAAAATGAAAGTTCAACAGATGGAAAAAACTGAGAGCCTGGAATGTCTTTAATAACTGTTATTAACAGAAATAATTATATTCAGCAGCAAAGTCAATTTATTCAACATTTGGTGTATTGGACAACAGGCATCTTTTGTGCATGTCGGTGGGTAACAATAGCACCTTTAGTAATCAATTTTTTATATCAGCGACTGTTTCGGAGTATGTGATTGAGTGTGCGATATTCATGTCACCATTTTCAGCTATTTTCTCCAAAGACTGGTCATTGTTATTTTGTAACAGTTGAAAATGCTATTTCACTTCACTGGAATCTGTCATTGGACTGCTTTGACAATTACAGGATGTCCAATACATAAAGACAGGACAAAATTAGAACTGCTGCCCTTCTTTCAATTGTGCTGTCATCAATATTTAGGACTTCAGACAGTGGGACATTGTGGTTTGCGTGGTTCTTGTATTTCAATGCCTTCATAAAGACAGAACCAAACATTTAAAACCTGAAAGAGAGATGATACACAGAACCAACATGAGGAACCTGTTAAGATATTATCAATGCACTCTTGACTGATGATGTTACCCTAATTAGAGCAGGTTAAATCCACTTATAGGTGTACTTCAAGAAGCTATTTCTGACCATAACAAGCAGCAATGGGTCAGCTAGTCTTCTTGAAATGTGGGGCCTAAAGCCATCCTGGCAGAAGTGTGTTTGTGCTTCATCCCTTTGAGGAAAGTACTGCAGAAGAATGTAGATGCTCACAGTCTAATTCTCATTTACAACAGCATGTACTCACACTGATCTAGCTGTTAATGTAGGGACTTTAGAGCTTGATGAAGGTACAGCCATGCTTATTTTTATTCTGTCATACCAAGAAAAAGGAATTTACAGACTCTTGCCCTGATGGGCCAATGAGGGCGAATAGTGTTCACCTCGCTTGCACAACTAGCCTCATCATCTCTATACAGCTTCGTGGCATGAATAAAGGGAAAGAATGGGTTTTAAATTTTATGGAACTCAATATAAAGAACTCTGTAGAGGATAAAAACCAGTGTCCTGATCCTGTAAACATTTTCTTCTTTGGGACATTTTACTTTATTTTTCCCCTTGTATTCCTCCTCTGTCAAAACATCTTAGGGTTTTGTCAAACACTGATCTCTCTTGGGAAGTGCAGCATCCCTGCCCGGACCTGGGGTTTGGGGTTGCCCATCTCTCACATCCTCCCATACAATGAGCCTCGACAGACATCTAGCTTTGTCTTTGAGTCTCAAAGGTCCTTGAGAAAGGAAAGTAATGAGCATTTCTGCTCACTTATATAATATGGTTCTCATTCTCCACATTTTATTCTTTCTCTCAATGTTCCCCCTATTTGTTACCAGTGAGGTTCATTGATTAGTTATGTCAAGTTAGGATGTAAACTCTCCCAAGCACGAGCCATCCTTTGTCTTTGTATAGCACCTGATTCCAGGATGCTAAACGCAACGGATGCCAAATCCATACTAGGGCTGCTCCTAGGTGCCACTGCCTTACGGACAATAACATTCCCATTAGTCATGAGAACACATGATTAGTGCTGCATTTTTGTTCGTATAACCATGAATTACATGACTGTGTGTTTTTCCTACAAAAAA
Organism: Falcunculus frontatus; assembly: GCA_013398115.1. Classification (NCBI taxonomy): domain Eukaryota; kingdom Metazoa; phylum Chordata; class Aves; order Passeriformes; genus Falcunculus; species Falcunculus frontatus. The sequence continues at coordinate 1,342,202 of VZRV01009049.1, forward strand.
AGCCCTGTGATTTCAGTGTAGGCTGATTTCATGAGCAGGTAGTACGAGAAAATTTTATCCTTGAGTCCTGATCATCCAGCAAACCTTTTGCTTTTGATTCTCATGACATGATTCCTTTGTGAGGATATGAATTCTCTGAATACTTATTTTCAAGGAATAACTCCTTTTACTGGGTTGCAGGTGATGTGAAAACATAATAATACATTATTCAAACACAAAGCCTCAGTTAGGTTTTCAAGAGAACTATATAACCTTGATTTCGGTTGCTTCGGTTCATTCCATATTTCTTGAGGCTCTGTATTCTCCAAAATGCTTCCTCCAACCAAAGAAGAATATAACCATTTCCATCTAGCATTAGTTATTCTATTTCTTTTCAAAAAACAGCAGCAGCCTTGGTAGTGTTCATGCTCTGCTATTAAGGGCTAAGAAACCTTTTCCTTAATTATATTTTTGCAGACAATGCCTTCATTTCACATTTCCCAAGGCAGATAATGCCATGCTGCAACGCATCAAGTTCTGGTACACCAGCCATACACCTCATTACCGCAGGTCATGGGATGGAATACAACATGCCTGGTATAAATGGATGTCATGAAGCACAATGTAGGATGTCAGGGATGAGTCCTTGACATGCAGCACTTCTCTGCAAAATGTAGTGTTATGAAAGAGTGCCTTAACTCTACAGCAGCTGAAGGCAAGAAACTGAAAGTGTGTGCAAGAGCATTAAGAACTCCAGAGCTTGATAAAATGTTCCTTTTTAAAATCTTCTAAGTAGAGGTGGTTATCTAGTTAAAGTTGCAAGTAAAAATGTTTCAATATAATAGGATCTCATACAATTGGAGTCTCTTCCTGCTTTTCATTACGCAGGATCCAGGACATTCAGCTCTGAGAGACAGCATCTCTCTCCCTCTGGAAATCATAAAAGTCAATGACGCACCTTAATTGTCTATACAGGAAAATTTGGCACTTACTTGAGAAGAATTGCCTTTGTTAGACACCTAAGATGTATGTACAAGCAAATTGCTAAATTACGCTGACTTGATACAATCCTCCCTTTTACTTCTTATGTCAGAGGTATATTGGCCTCATTAATTACTAATTTATTAAATGTATGGAAATAGTTTACAGTTTAAAAAATAATTACAACCTCTAAAAATTATTTTTTCATGTAAGAGTAGAATCCAATTACTTTAACAGACTAATCAAGGTATCTGTGTAAATCATTTATTAAAAAATGTAGCTAAAACTTCCTGTAATCTGGATGAAAGCAGGAATTAATTTTGTAACCAGAATCCATTTTAAGCACTCCCACATCCTGTAACCAGTATGGGCATGGTATGTGTAACAGAGGGACGGAACTGTAATAAATGAAAATAGCTTATTCTTTGGGGGGGGGAAAAAAAAGAAAATATATCAGCTTTCCCAGGGAAAAAAAAAAGAAAAGAAGAAATTGATGGAGCACGGCTCCTCCATCTCATGTTCTATTCATCAGCTTTTCATTACCTCTGGCATTCTTGGGGCATATTTCCATGGTGTTGTCTCCAGACTTGAAATGCATTGTAATATTTCGATGGCATGTGTAGTGTTCTGAATCCTATAAGCAGCATTCTTTCTTTCAAGGTGATGCAGCTTGGAGGCAGGAGAGTTTGCTATTTGTAGCAACAAAATTGAGGAAGAAAAGGATCACTCAGAGCCGATTACTCTGAGAATAAAAGTATTTTGTTCAAGAACCCCCAAAAGTCTCCTCTTTCAGCTTGAATGGGCCTGTATTTTTAAGCTGTTTCACTGAAGCCTGAAGTACACAAATGGAAGCAAATTTTAAAATGCTTTTGCTTTCTGGGATTTTTTGTAGCTATTATATGAATTATTTAAATCTATCAGATAAAATGTAGTAGAGTGAAGAGAGTTCACTTGCTGTTCAGTGCTCTTCATTGAAAGGAGTTGAAACTCCCTCCCAAAACAAAAGCGCAGTTCTTTTACAGAACTTTTGTGTGACGGAGGAGTGTAAATCTCAGTAAAAGCTGCAGTTATGTGCCCATTTGTACACAGTTTTCTCCTGAAAGAAAAATGTTTGGGCTACAGTTCTCTGCTTTATAAGCCTGCTTCATTTCTCAAGGCCAGAATCCATGCATCCACTGATGCTCTTGCAAAACAGCATACACAGGCTGGTGCCACCCTCTCTTCCTCCTCTGCATACGAGAAGGGCACTTGTCTTGTGCTCTGGTCCTCCCAGACTCCTTTCTTTGACCTGTGGTCAAAGTTGCTGCGAGAGCATCCCCGAGCACTAGAAGGCTCCTGAGCTCTCTATGCGCAACACTGAGTCAGGCACTTCAGGATTACCAAGTATTATATCAATAGAAGAGGTCTGTGTGCACACAGTATGAGTCTGTTTGTCTTCCCTAAAATTTACTGGTGTGACTCATGATTGGCTCCCTCTTTGCTGTTAATGGCATAATTGAAATACTTTTACAGTGGTCAATTTAACATGCTTTAAACCCAACAGTAAAATGAGAGGAATGGCAATTACACTCCCACACACATTTTGTAATTTTTAATATCCATGGGCTGAGTAGAATATATTCTTGTTTGCTAAAGGTATGGCAGATTGCTGGTGTGCACCACATCACTACACTCTCCTCATGGCTCATGCAGGATTTCAGTGGGCTATGGGCTGGGGCTGGAATGGGATCAAGTCTGCCCATATGTTGCTCTAGCCAAGACAGAACAAAGGGAAGGTAAAGCAAGGTAAAGGTAAGGTAAATGTAAGGTAAGGTAAGGTAAGGTAAGGTAAGGTAAGGTAAGGTAAGGTAAGGTAAGGTACAGCAGCAAAGTAATATGAAGGGACACATGGAGAAGAAATGCTACTAATGACAAAGCAAGAGAAAAATACTTAAGGAAAGTGCAGGATGACACTCTATTGATAGATGGCAAAGAGCTGATCCTGTGCAGAGGGATAAATGAGGAGGAAAGACAGCTGAAGAGAGAGACAGTGAAGTAAACGACTCAGGCTGGTACAGAAGAAGGGATGAGGAAGTGTTGTGAAGCTTGTGCTGTATGGAAATGGGAGGCTGAAGGTGTCCCGGTGACTTTCCTTTCATTACATGACAGCATTGGTTGCTTGCAGAGGAGCAGACTCAGAGAGAGTGCAGGTATTAGTTCTCCCTCCAGAGCTGGCCAGCCGCAGGCAGAGTTACAGGCATTTCACACAGCAGAACTGTACTCATTGTTATTTGCCAGAGTCTCAGCAGTCAGATTTGTGGTGGTGACAATACACTCAGAGGTCAGTCAGTCTTGTCACACAGGCAATGCTTCTGATGATTGAGCTGTTGGTTTTGGGCCTTGCCAAGAAGGTAAAAGTTGCAAACTGTCACACTGATCATCTGAACAACTCTTTCTCTTTGAGTCAATAACCTCTGTTTCTGCAGCAGGGATATGTCTGTGACACCATCTATGGCTGAAAACATTTAGAATACACATATTCCAAGGGTGAATTCCCTCCCTGGGACTGACTGACTAAGTTACAAATGCAGCAGTATATAAAGCATTTTTCTGAGGCAATTTGGCGCAAGACTTGGCAAAATGGGGATTTGAATTGCATGATGCGTTAGGGCTGCTGGCAAATTAGCCGGTTCTGAGCCTCCCTTTTTCTGCAGTTTTTCAACCTTACTCAGTGCAATCACACACACAAACGCTTGAGAGCCCTCTCAATCTGTTATTTGGGTGCAGAAAATGGTAGTTTATGCTAGTGGGTGATGTACTGGTATAGTCATACACCTTTAGTTTGCATGTGAGTCCATTCAGACCCAGATCCAGACTCTGTGTAGGACAAACTTTATTTGACTCCCAAAATTTCCTCCTCTGCCAGCAAGGTTCACATGAAGGATGGATGTTAATGGGAGCTTTATACGGGAGCTTTGCTGCACAGAGAACTTCACCTAGTGATAGTATGGTAGCTTCTTGGTTATTTATTAAAATAAGGACAGAGATGTATTTTAAAAAGTGAATATTAATACACTTTGAAATATATTGGAAAGTATTTTTTCATAGCTAGATGAAGTGATTATAGCACTTTAAAAATCAATCACTGTTCCCCTTTTAAAAGGTTCTTTGCATTTACCAAACTGATGAATAGCCTAATTAAATTCAAAGGAGTTAAAAAAAACAAGTTCATAAACTGAAGCATGCTGAAGTGCTATTTTGGGGAACACAAAATATGACTATGTCAAAAGCCTGTTTGGTGAAGCAGCATGTGATGAAAACTGTCTTACTCAATTGCTCCCTTTCTGTCTCCGATAAAGCTTTTGAATGAAGAATGGCAGTGCTGTTCCTTGGTGATCAGAGCTCCTGTTTCAACCTCACCTTTTTCACTTCCAGTATTAATGTAAAATGGGAGGAAATTATAAATGCAGTACTGTAAATTACTGCTCTCCATTTTTATTCTTTGTGGAGTTATGGATGCATAATCATTTTATTTCTTATTTTAGTGCCCAGGTAGAGCAGAATTCTGTTGCATGAGGCACTGTGCAGCATAAAGTGGGACAAGTTACTTCAGTGTGAAACAGCCATGAAAAAAAGTTTTAAAAATTCTTCTCTCTTGAACTGGGAGACTTAACAGATAAGACTGCATTTCTACGGCTAAAATACCTAAAATTTTGTACATTTAGTTGTATAACTAATGTATAGCTAATTATTATTTATTTACACTTGCTGAATATTTTACCAATTTATGATCTATATTGAATTTGTGTCTTCCTTCTTCCTAAACTTCAGTGTAGTGAAACAACAGAAGACGGCTACAGACATTTACATTTGCTTGTTCTACATTTCTACTGAAGCCTTTTTAGTCTCTCAGGCTTCTTTGGTTTTTAAATACAACAGCAGGAGTTAAAATTTCCTTTAAAATGGTCAGCAGATCTCGTATATGAGAATTTAGATAACCTGGCACTTGGATACTGAAGAAACAAACTCTGTTTTCTGCACGTGGATTGGTTGCTTTCCCGTCTTCCATGCAACACTTGCAGGAACCTGCTGTCTTCAAAATTTTGAGCAGTTATCTCAATTTAAATTAGGTGAAAGAAACAGATGGGAGAAAGAGTATTAGGGGTATTATTTTTTATCCCAAATTTAAAAAGACTGCTGCAAAAGAAGAGCTTGAGTAGAGAAAATGATAGAGAAGAAAATATGATTGTGATTAGAAAAAATGTACCATGCAGGAAATAGAGATAAGGTCCAGAAGCAACCTTGATGGGTAGGTGACAGATGAAGTTGAACTGGGGCTGGGACTGACACTCAGCACAAAAAACCAGAAGCAGTGCAGCAAGGGAGGAAAGTCAAAGGACTGGAAAAAATGAGAACTGCAGACAAAGTGCCAAGTCTAAGCAACATAGGAAAGGAAATGTTAGCAAAGAGCTTATTAGACCAGTCTAGTGGGAGAGAAAGGAAGATATAGCAGGTGTGGAAGAGTAACATACAGCTCCATGTTGGTCTTAAATGTGGAGTACCACAGTTCAAAACGATGGTCAGGTGTCAGCTAATGTGAGGAAAGGGACAAAATACTTTGCTACAGTGATAATCTGTGGGTTTTCAACACTGTGCCCAGTGAGATGTGGGTTGACTTTTTGTCAAACTGTCAGCTTTTGAGGTATGTTCAGGATTGTCCTTTGCCTTGGAGGAGAGACAAGAGCTTACTCTGATTTTCTAGTTGTAGCTCAATGATTTAGCAAAATAAATAGAACTTCACGTGAAAAGAAAACTACCAGCAGCTTCTTTTCTTGCTTAGATTTCTTTTTGCTAGCACATACTGGAGTTTGACATTACCTTTTCTTTGCTTGCAGATGCATTAGTACACACTGTTCTACAAGAATAGTGTCACTGTCAGGTTTGGACTGACTTCTGCCACTGACTGACTTACAAAGTGAGGCTTTCTGGAGGAGATAAGCCTATAAGTAGCTCCACAAAATTTCTACTTGTCTCATTTTTTACACTGTGCAGAGGTTATCAGGCAGCTAAAGTTCAGTCACTCTCAAGTACAGTTCATGGCTCAGGAATATACAGGTGTCAGAAGAATTTATTGCAGAGTGGCACAGTCTGATTTCAGCACATGATTGGTCCTTCTGATGAAAGCACATAGAATTTGGACTTTCCATGAAGCATTTCATGGTGAGTAGCTGAAACCTGTGACAGACCTGATAGTGTTTGCTAACTTTTTGGTTTTGTAAAATTCATGTGTCTGGAAAAAAAATCAATCTCCTAACCATTTTATTTAGACATTGAAGCTGTTAGTCAAACCCTCAAATTTTTCTTCTTTTTTCTCTTCTTTTCTTCATTATTTACACTTGCACTTCAGTAGACTAGTGCTAGTATTTAGGGATATCTAGGGCTAGTATGAACAATACCTGCTACCAGTAGCTCCTGGAAAATGACTGATGTGTCTCCATGGAGTAGTGAGTACAGTTGCACATTTGGTCAGCTGAATTTTGGTTCTCCGTCCAGCATCTGTTTCCAAAGTGAAGCCACAACACTCATCTTGTGGGATGCAGAGAACCCTGCAGATCCATCTATCCAGAGCATTGTACAGGTGACATCTTCAGCCACTGCAATGATAAAATTCTATTGCCTTACTACCAAAATAAGCACATTTTGTAATTTTCTAAATTATTCAAATTTGTATAGATTGTTATGGAGGAGAAAACATACTCTGCCAATGAACTTGAAGGTTCTTCTTTATAGTCTGGGAGCATTAATAAACTCTTCACAAATATACTTTTGATAGCAGAAAGACAAGGAGCTTGTCCCCAGGGTCATTTTTACATAAAATCTTGTAAAAAACTACAAATTCACAGCCTAGGACAAAAATTAGTCCAGAACTTTGGTTAATCTTTGGCAATATTTTAAGTAACTGGAAACAGAGTCTTCTAAAGGAATGTGTCAGGAAAATTGAACTGTAGGAGGGACTGTCAGCTATGCCTACAATTTCTTATATCCATCTCCTATTGGAGATAACCCTATGTAAAAATCTTAAAATGGTTAGTATGAGCACTGCACTTTCCTAATAGTTTTCTTTATTTGAGTCTGATAATTGTCCATTAGATCACTGATACTGCAGTTAATCATACCTGTTTTACTTGCCAAGGTTTGCTTTCTTTGGAGTTAAGTTTTACCTGAAGTTACAGCTCTTTTTATTATCACCTTTAAGGTCTAGAAACAGCCTCCTCTTTGTTTCTGGTGTCTTGGTACATGCAAACAACATTTATGTCTTGAGCTAAATCCAGGAGGAAATGCGGTTGAGATCTTTTACCACTACCTGACTGACCCTTCTGCACATATCTAGATTTTGAGTGTCTGAATTTAGGCAAAATTAATCCCATCTCAACTAGAGTTATTCACTATTACCCTCCTCACTATCAGATGAAGGGCAAAGAAACATGAGCAATTCCAAAAATCTTCACCTTCATTTGCAGGTGTCATCTAACACTTTAATGTCATTCTCCAAGAATAATGAGGATACTATGCTGAATCTGAATTCATAGTAGGCAAAATCCAACCCTGTGCAAACAAATAAACAAAAGGTTAATAGTCCATTCACATCTGCCAACTCTGTGGACAAGGCTAAAATTTTCTCATTTTTCTCACTTTGTATAAAACTGATTCAAAACAAAGCTGTTATTGGTCTGAGGGAATATCAGGTCTCCCCTCCTTAACATGTAGCACATGGATTCTTAAGAAGCTGCTGGCTTTTGTCGCTGCTGGAGAAACCCTTCATTTGCATTTTTCAGTAAGAGTCTGATAAATAACAGAAAGTCCTTCTTTCCTGTCAGCTCTTCCAACTGCTTCAAGCCAGATGGAACGTTCTCTTTCTGCTTCTCCCACCTTTGGTTTTGGAGATGCAAAACTATTTATTGTTCAGCAGGAAGCCACAGCTTGTCTTTCTCTTCTCATCCTATTTTGTATCTCTTGATGCTGTAAATAGTTCCAGACTGTGACTCTTCTTCAAAGCTCCTCCAAGCTTATGGGGGATGATTCTGACCCAAGTTTTCTCAGTCGCTCAGTTGTCCCCAGGGATCCTGGCATTGCCACTGTCCACAGCAATCCTGGAAGCACCAATTCATCTATTCTAAAATAGACATCTAGGACAGAAAAAAGTGTCAAGGACCTCATCCAACCATAACACTTGGGAAAGCTGGAAGCTGCAACAGAAGCACAGGCAGCTGTGTGCCTGTAACCTCAAGGAAGACAGCATTGCTCTGGTCATTCCTGTTTCACGTAAAGAGGGTTTTCATCTAAATTACACCAGGCTTGAGCCTGTTTGTTTCCATACTGATATTTAAATAAAGTTAAAATTCTACAGAATTTGATAGCACTCATTTGGAAGAATTGAGGTTAGAGAGGAGCTGTTTCGTCAAGTCTTACATATTTAGTAGCTGACATCTTCTACTATATTTAGCTTGTGTACTGAAGAGCAGATAGCTGATTACGCAACAAATTGAACTTTTTCCGGCCTCTTTGCAATGAGCAGGGCATTTAGCAACCTGATTACAACTGTAAACAGTTAATAATTATTGTAATAAGGACTGCATTAATTTAGCATTAAACTTCTGATATTTTCAAAGCATTTTACAAAATACTGGAGACTTGTAACATTCCCGTGATTTAATTAAGACCTGAAATTCTTCTTGTTTTTTGGAGGAATCTCAGGATTAAGGGTCCCATCTGGAAAGAAATAGAGATGATATTGACTCACATTTCTGTTTTAACATTAATAATACTGATAACATTTAATTGAGTGTTTAAGCTCATGTAACTTATGTGCCTTAATACAGAAACTGCAAAGTTATACTAAGCTACTGCTGGCCCAACTTTTACAGAAGTTTCTCTTCCTATTTATAATGAACACACAATTAAGCCCTCTGTTAATGAACTTATAAATCCTGCTACTGTAACATTCGTTAAATGTGTGAGGAAAAAGAGGAAGTGTGGAAGAAAATTCATGCAGCAGAAAACCATTCAGGTTTTTTTAATCCCCAGCTAATGGTGAATCAACTATGTACGTATCAGACATAAGGAATTTTTTTTTAAGAACAGTATTTTTGTCAGTGTTTAATTTCATGTAGTTGGCACTTTCTAAAGATTACTGAGGAAATGGGTGGCATCAGGACTTTGAGATATGAAGAAATTTCCCCAAATATCCAGGCCTTTCCTCTCTCAGTACTGTCCTCTAAAAATTAAATCCTCATCCTTCGATGAAAGAATTAAACAGATTTCTGAAGCATCATTACTTGCTTTATAACTCCAAAAGTAAATCAGGAAAGATGCTTCACAAGAAACAAACATCTTAAATGCTTTGGTTTCTCACAAAGTGCTAATTATCCCTACTATGCTGTATTATTACTCTTTTTGTGATCAATTTTTCTAATTATTTAATAAAATACCATGGTAAAAGAATGACAGGTTAACTGTGCAGTAAATTGGCTGTTATTAGTCAACAACATTTCGTAATATTATGTTTGTATATATAGCTGTAGGTGAATTGTCAAAGTGATATAACACATCAATAAGGAAACCTGCAGTTCTTGTTCCTAATTCCACCAAAAAAAATATTTACATTTGAAATAGAAAAAAAGAATAAACAGAACTTCTGTAGCTGATTTTATTGACTTATTGTTGCTTGATTCATTCATGCAAGCAAGGTGTGGGCATAGCCATGGTAAGCCTTCTGATGTTCACCCATTAAAAGACCACAAAAGTTATTGTTGATTAAGCAATGTACATTTCATCATATGCTAAAGTGTCAGCCCTGGGGAGATGGATGAATTAATATTCTGTATTCCCTAAGGAACCACACATTACCTGTGCTTTACCACACATTGGAGGCAGCAAGGAAGATCGGTTTTGTCTGAAAGAAGCTGTATCTCCGAAGATTACAGCATTCTGTGTTTAAATTAATACATGCTTGGGTATCACTGCATGCAAAATTAATAGATTACTTTTGTTTTTCTTCTGATAAAGCCACAAAGTCTCACTTTCCTTCTCTGATTTATTGAGATTTTGATGTAAATTTTAATATGCTATCTTCTATGTCTTCTATCCCCTTTTAGTAAACCACCTGCCATTATATTTTTTCATTCTGTTTAACCATGACAAAAAGTAACCACAGATTCAGTAGAACTTCAACTGTTCTCTTTTAAACATCAATATTCCATGGTTTTGTGAAAGCCACTCTTCCAAAGGAAAATATATCAGACCTAGAGTGGCAAATGGAATTACCCATTTTTCATGTGATACCATCCTACCTTAACCATGTAACATCACCTATCAGGCTATAAGGAGGCAAAAGCATGGCACTCCAAATTAATGATAAAACACTACATAACTCCTGTTCCTTCAACTTTCCAGTCTCATTCAGCCTCAAAGGAAAAGAAGTTTTTTGCTCTTTTCTTTTTCCGTCCATAGAGTTTTGTGGGTTTGGTGGTTTTGCTTTTTTTCCCCTAACAGCAACACAGGATTTGGAGAGTAACAACCTAGTTTGCTGATAAGTTTCCTCAACTTTAATACCTGTGATTTTTCTGACTAGGCAAGAGAAGGCCTCAAATACAACAACTGAAGTCCCGAGTGCTTTGCGACATTAACTGGGAAGCTGACACAAACATCAGCTCAGTTGCTCAGGCTAGGAGCAAGTGTGGAAGTGTCAGTGTCCAAACCCACACATGGCCACTGTAACAGCTGGATGGTTGAGCCGACAAATGTGCCCCAGCTCAAGACAAGTGTGATGAAATACCATCAAGTGCAGCCCGCTGTGAGGAAGGATAGCAGCAAGTGGCTTCCTGCACATCGCCACGGTCTAGGAATGCGTGCACCGGTGTCTCTTGCTTCTCAGCACACACTACTAACGTTGTACCCTGCAGCAATCTGGTCATGTATCTGAGCCTCGTGCAGAAGGCAGTGGAGAAAGTGCCAGCTTAGAAAAGCTCAGCTACAGGCTGCTGGCAAAGGAAGACAGAATATTTTGTCATAGTCACAATGTGATTGAAGCATTGTTAGAGGTGTTTGTCATACCACATTTGGCTTCTGATGCACACCTTCCCAATTGTGTTCAAAGGCTTAAAAGTTTTGATTAAAGACTTTTATTTAAATTATTGAGCATTGGGAGCATTCAGAATTTTCTGCGTGACAACTCTATTACTTATGACAGACTGCTTAGTTATTGGTTAGTGAAGATGTTAAATTTATATGACACAAGTGTATAAATTACCTAGAAAAACATGGATCCGCTTGGGAAGTCACTGTCTCAGAGGCTTGCTGAGATCAAAACTCAGTTTTGCATTATCATCTGATACATAAGCACCAAGAGGTCCAGAAATTTTATTCCTTTTGGGATTGCGGTTACTAGTCAATTTTCGGTCTGTTACAAGGACGTCAACACAGATGTTGACCAACACGGATTACAGCAGTTTGGTATCTTCTTGCTCATCATTCCATTTTTCAGCCAGTATGTCTGTTATGAAAAGTGCTATATTACTTTTCATCTTTTGTGCTATTTTAACCTAGCACAACCCACTGCCTTTTGTTCACATATGTGGCAGAATGTCACTATGGTAATAACTGTGCTATTTTTTTCAGCTATTTTAATGGTATGATAACATTTGTTGGAAGCTAGAGATTTGCTGGGGTACTATTTCTCACATCTGGAGCATATTGTCTACTGAGGTTTGTTCTGTTGATTCAATTTCTGATTATAAATCCAGCCCTAAATTTTATTTGTTCTCCTTGGCTTCCACTCAATGATCTAAATTTGTGGGTTTTTACTCTTTATGTGTAATTTTTCCTTAAGACACCCTGTGAAAATCACTATTCAAGCACAATTTGTGCTGCATGGTGTTATTAAGTATTCTCTTTTGAGTTGTACAGTGAAAGAACTGTATAATTCATTTTGTTGTAGCTTCTGAAAGAAATATATTTAGCTAAAATATTTTTGATTAAAAATTGATGTGTCATTTAGCTACTTCCCACTGATTTTAAGTGAACACAAATGGGATAGACTGGAGGCTTTTTGAAAGGTGTGTTCGTCTCACGTATTTTCTTCAGGTTGAATCTAAAAAGGCTTCCACTGGTAAAATACTATTTCAAAGCTATCACACCTAATTTCTTGTTACGATGTTCCTATGGAGGTCAAGATTTTAGAGTAAAATAATCAATAACAGAATGTGTACTTCATAGTTGAGGCATGTGAATCAATCTCCTTTTCTTATGCTTTGAATTTTAGTATTACAGATCAGATGGAGCACCATGGTATGCAGTACTGCTTAAAATATTCTGCTGGTGAGAAGGCAGCGTGAGAATTGCTATTTTAAATTAAAAAGTCCCATTTTTACGTCAGAGCAGGATGTGATTATACACTGCTACTTCGCAGTTCACCATAACAGTAGTGAATAGTGAAAACTGCTGCGAAAACATGGTTGACTGACTTTCTCAACAGATTTTAACCAAACTGCACTTCTGCAGGAACCATCTCTGGTGCATTAGACTTCTAGCAGGTTTTTTTGTGGAGTAAAAAAATTTGGTTTCTTTGTAGACTGGTTCTTAGAGTTTTCTTTGATGCTTTGCAGAGGGGTAGCTTTGCCTACAGAACTGCAGCCAAATTTTACTCTCTGATCTATATGATCAGCTTTCATTTATCTTCATATTATTGGCAAATGCATACACAGTCTGATCTAATGTTACTGTGCTCTGGCTTACATTGACAAAATAAGTTCCAATTCAAATAAATCCTATACATTCCCTTCTTTAATAAGCATTAAATTTGAATCAAAATGCCATTAAAAATTAGGAATATCTCCAGATCTCAATATGCACTGGAGTTCCACTAAAAGTGATAATGGTACTGAATCAAATCCAAATGGAAATACCCTTCAAAGTGGGGAAGGGAAATTTAGAACTGGATCTGAGTTTATGTGACTCAAACCTGTCTTTAACAGTTGAATTACGAAGTTACAACCATTCCTTGCTTGACTGATATATCCAGGGCACAAAAAAACTTGCGATCCTCTGCTAAGCTCTACTGTAGTCCAATTCTGCTTGTTTTTGAAGGCATTGTCATCCTTCTGAGTAACTGAGGTACAAAAGTATCTCTTCTGCTCTTGTCACTGACTCTTTTCATCAGCTTCTCCCTGTTTCACCACACCTCAAAGTCATATCCTGTCTGCTCTGCAGTCTTTCCATTCTTCAGTCAGTGTATTGCTGGCAAATATTTTTAATTCTCCTTCTCTTGCGGAATCTTGCTTCACAGACCTATGCCTACTCCTCTGCCCAAATACTGGGGGGAAGGGGAGAGGGGAAAGGTGCACAGATCTAGGCTAACTAAAAAACCAGACTTTAGCATAAATTTTTTGTTCCTAGCTCATCATTTCTCATAAATTGTATGTCTCCTGTATACCTACTGGAATAGAGTGTACTTTTAAAAGCCTTCGGGAGGAGGTCCTATCTTCCTAAATTTTAAGTGTAAGATAAAAGCCTGCATTAGGTACACAGTTTGTCATGCTCTGTGACTCTCTTGATGGAAACAGGGGAATATTGTTTAGGCCTGTACTTCCTTAGCTTAAGACAACTAAAATTGAATTTTCTTTCTTCCTGTCCCTCTTTTATGTAATTGTCATTGACATTTCAGATGTATTTCCAGTAATTCAAATTTCCAGCTGTGCAATTCTCTGACCTGTCTAAGGCTTCTCATGGTCAACTTTACTTTTTCAGCATCCTTTAAAATCCATCGTTTTCTTTACATCTCCATCAGCAAAACTTCATGTCATTTTTTCTTGTTTTGTTTTTTTCCAAGTTTACAGTCTCTAGTCTCTCTCACTGAACATTTTCTTCTTACAATTGTTCAGCCTGAAACATTCATTTAATTCTGCTCTAAAGTACAGCTAACATGAGATCTGAGATCCTTGACTGGGTCCTTATCTCTTGCAAGATAAAGCATTACCTCTGCTCTCTCCTATTGAGAGAAACAAAACCGAGTTGCTGTGTAACTGTGGGTCTTCTCCTCATTCAAGTGCCCTTCTGGCTCATACTACCTCTCTGTTGTTCTCCATCCATTTTCTTACTTTGTTCATTTCTTTGCCTTTCTCCCCCTTTTAGAAGTTCTTCATGTAGCTCTAGCTTAAGGCAGTGGAGGTGTATATAATGCAAAATACATGATGGCAGGTTCCTGTTCTCAGCTGGTCTGGCAGGACCCTCTTCCTCTCTACATGAACTATGGAAGGAAGCAAAGACAGCAAGCCACTCTTAGGCCTGCCACTTACTGTGTTTCTGTGTTTCCTTCTATACTATTCCCTCTGCTTTGTGATTTTCTTAGAGTGCATTAAGGAACACATCTCTCTACAACTCCAGCCTTCCAGTCCAATAACGATTCCCTGGGTCATCGCCTAGTGGATAGGGGCCATGGTATTTTCAGGCTGTGCTGCTATGGAGAGCAATTTATCCTTTTAAATCTGAAGGATACTGGTAGTTCTGGCAGTTGTACAAGATAGTTTATGTGTTTGCTTCAAGTTGTATTTTTCATATACCTTTTATTTCTACCAGTAAGATTTATCTTTAATATCAAATCATTCATGCCATGAGATGGTTTTTAACCTTCCTTGGTTCTATGTTTAAACTTCAGTGAGAATAATACCTTGATTAAAATATTTGTCTTAGACTTGAATGACAGGGCAAATAATGTGTGATTCTGCACCACATGAACTGCGGAGAATGAAACAATCTTTACAAAACACATTTTTCTCCTGCTCACTCGAACACTGAATGACTATTCCACCTTCCTGGGAACAGCACTTTTTGTCTTAATTACACTTTTAGTTCCTAGGAGAGAGTCACACAGGACAGAAGACATCCACCCATTTTAGCATTTGTCTGTTATAGTGGACTTCCACACCACATGAAATAGCTTGAGCTGATCAGTCGTTTTCCCCCACAGATTCATTGCACTTCCATGCATCTACTACCATGTCTCACTGACCAAAAAGTCTGGCCTGTTGAATTTGTATTCTGTCTGGAATAGTATTGACAGCAAAAAGCAATAGAAGACTTCAGTTACTCTCATCTTCCTCTTCATTCACAAAATGTCACCTCTCCCTCTTCACTAGCTCAGTATGGAGAGAAAGGTTCATCTAGAATTTTTATTCAAGGTTAAGGATGAATAAAGAATTACAAGATTTACTATACGATCTTTTTAGCTTATTTTTCTGCCACTGAAGAACTTTATTGCTGCCACACAAAACTTGTGGTGCTTGCACTGTCTGACTTGATATGATGGATAACTAAGAATGAAAAATTATTCAGTGGTAACACCTCACATCACTCCAGCGCAATCTCACATGATGATAAATGCTTCAAGTGCTCTGAGCTCAGACTTGTAGAAGGGAGAGATTGAGGATGTTCGACAAAAACAAAAGCCAGCGTGAATGGGCTTTCAAGGAAGGATGAGAGTGGAAGTATGAAATGAGATTTGACAGTGCTCTGATAGAGGAGACAAAGCCTCATTTGTGTCTGATCGGTGGTTCTTGCAGTCTGGGAATGAAAGGATAAGAAACTTGACTATAAGACAATTGTATCTGAGTACTGAAGTATAACTAAATACTAGATAACCAGTTTCCTGGCAGACACTAACAGGATTGACACAAACCAATTTCCTTAAGATCTCTTCAGCACTTAAAGTTTCCTTTACACGGATAGCTTCCAATAGAGACTTCTCGTGTTTGCTCCAGTGGTGTCAAAAGTCTTGGCCTTAAAAACAAGTAACTGAGCCTTGGATTTACAACGTCTCCTGTGGTCCCTTCTACCTCACCAATTGGTCTGAGACATCTCAATGGTAGAAAGGGCACAACCAATAAATCTGGTTCAGTTTTCTGCAGTGTTTCCACACTGACTTCGGGTGTGTGGAAGCCTAGAGGTATCTCTTAGAAATGCGGCAACAAAGGTGGGAAGTATGTTGCAGGAGTCAGCTGTCTGAAAGCTAACACTCAGAAATAGTTTCTTCTCCAAACATCTCTTTGCACACAGAAGTTTCCTAGATTTAGCATCTTACATGTGTCTGAAAGGAATTTGATTTTGGCACAGGCTGTGAGCACTTCCAGCCACAGAAGCATCTGAACACTCCGTTGATAGGAGAGCTTCCTTGCACAAATGGCACCACAAGCTCCATCAGGGCCATGCATGGCTCCACAATGCCTGGAAAAGTTCCACTCAACTGTGAGCTAGGAGCTGGGGAGGGCTTTGAAGACATCCCAGAAGAGGAGTGGGAAAACCTTGAGCAAACAGTAATGCGGGGCACTGCTCTGTACTGCTATTTTGTCATGGGGTCTCTCTGACCCCATATGAGGCACTCCCATGGAGCTTTACTCATATGAAGATCGGCCTTGCCTTCTCTGACTTGGACTTTGCAGGGATTGAAGCACATATGGAAGCTGGTCTGTAGGAGTAGAGGAGTCTGGCAGAAATCTGGGGGGTTGCCAAGGGGTTAGTGTATGGCAGAGGTGGGGGGTCTGAAAGTATCATGTGCTGACTCCCTGGTGGGGCCATTCTGTGTCATGCAGCCCTCTCTGAAAAATGTTTCTGACACATTTGACAATGTCCATCATGAATGAGGCTCTGACTGCTGTAGAGGTCTGGGTTGTCCAGCATCAAAATTTCTGTGCAGCAGGGAAGGGAAGAGTCCCTCCTGGAAGTTTACCCTTGAATTAACATCACTAGCACCCAGAAATGGAAAAGCTGCCCTTTGAACATTTTAAAGGGATTCTGTGCATGAGGGTGTGGTGGGCCCTGAGCTACATCAGACCCTAGAAGGCCATGAGGACAACCTGTGGGTGTGGGGAGTTCCGTGATACGAAGTTGTTGTGAGGACTTGAGGGAGGGCCAGAGACGAGACGCCCAACCGTACAAAAGCAGCCACTCTTCAACACTCCTACCTCCACACAAGACAGTCTCTAGGCCAACACAAGCTGCATGCCAGCATGTTCTGAAGATGACCTTGGAAATTCTCCTACCAGATGTCACAGACATAGCCCATACAGTCCACCTCCAGTATTTCACATTTAAATAAATGTCTTTCTCACCAGAAGTAAAATCTGAAAAGCACGTCTTTGTCTACAGTCAAGCAAACAATAATAAAAAAAGAAAAATATTAAAAGGAAAAGGAAAGCAATAAATAGCTTCAATTCCTGCCACACAAAATTGTTTCAGGTGTCAAACGACAACCAGTTACTGCTCTCCAGTTAGAGTGGTTGTGGCTGAAGAAATTTTAACCTTAGACTTTATACTGAATAGAAATGAAAAGCCAATTGCTATCTCAATTTAGTTTCACAACAAGTAAATTTTAAAATATCTAAACTGACAGACAAAATTTGTTATATAGGGAACTGGTGTCAGATCCAGCTATATTCAAAATCTTAAACTGACAGAAAAGTTTGTTATACTTGGATTTTATGACATGCTAGAGTAAACAGGATTTTGCCTGACAGCTTCTCAGGCAGGCAATCTCACCATTCTTGTATTGTGAAAAGTATGCTAGCAGTAGAGCACTGTAAGGGGGATATGCCAATATGCAACAAAACCTGTGGAGAATTTTTAATGTCACTTGAAAATACATGATGTAAAGACAGCTTCAGCCTTGTTTTACTTGATGGACTTACAAGAGCATTAGAAAAATCAGATAAACCAACTTAGAGTATCTAAATTCCTGAAACTACAATAACTTTTTTCTGAAGTGTTATATTTTCGTTATTTTTGCTAATTTTCAGGTTAGCAGATCTTTGATTTTGCAGCCTTCTTTTTATCAAAGAAGCATCATCTTTTTTTTCTGTTTTGTTGTCACTCTTTGGACTGTTTTTACTTCAGATACATCTAACAGTGTGTCTTTGTTATCTTAGAGGAGGCCAGAATTGATCCCAGTATTTATATTAGAGACTTCCTAATATTCAATACAATGCACTTTTTAATACATATATTCCAGTTTTCCCTTAGAGAATGGCATTTATAAGTCTACACAGGTAAACTAGGCTTGTCCCAGTACTGTACTCCGCAAAATGACAAACTGTTGGATGTCTCTATTCATCACCAAAGTGTCACTGCTCTAATACATAGGTTCTGTAGTTGAATGTAATTAAAGTATGCATTATTGATGTGTCTCTGCAAGAAAAGAAGCAGCTAAAATGTACTTTTGTCATCAGTATAATTCTGAATACTATGGCATCTGTGGTTATTAGTTTTACCTAGTATCTCACAGGAGCAATACTGTTTTAATTAACTATCTGAGGTAGTTCTTTCCTCTGCTCATTAAACAGCTTTCTCTGGTTTCTCTATCAGAATAACTCTGTTCACTTTTCTCATTAATCTCCCTCCACATAATCTGATAACAACTTCTTTCTCCGAGTTACCCCAGTCTTTTCTCTCTTTGGTTAAACTTAGCTCTGCTCACTATTTCTTCCCCTTTATTCATTCTTCTCCTATGAACTCCTAATCACCATCTCCTTAAAACCATGCTCCTGTTTTTCCAACTGCTACGGCTTAGACGTTTCCGAAATCTCTTCCTTGTGAAATACCTGGAACATTAGGTCATTCTCTATTTGAGAACCCCCTCTGTGAATGCTTTCTCTGCATTCTCAAGTGCTTCAGGACTACCTAGGAGACTCTGAAGGGCTCAAGGCTCATTGCAATGCATGATCCATTCTACAAGAAATATAGATGTCACAGTGTTGAGGAGTACTGCCTTTCACTGAAGAACTGAGGTGCAGAGATGACAGCTTGCCCGTGCAAGTTCATGGCAGAACTTGGAGATAGTGGGTAATTTAATGTCTTTATTACCAAAACACCTCATCCTCGTCACTGGTAAAACTGAGTCATGGTTATCAGTCACAGATGAGTACAGATGATTCAGAGGTTCATTAATGAAGCACTCTTTGATGTTGTTGGAGGCTGAACTAATTAGGTTTGGAGATACAGACAGAATATTCAAGAATCTTGTTGTTTCCCTTTGTTTGCTTGTAATTGCTGTTCTGCAGTACAGCAGTTTTCTGCGCTAGGGGATTTATTCCTAATTTCTACAGAGTATTACATTACCCTTTAATGTAACTCCCTGGTGACATTTTTAAATGATTCATGCACACTTCATATGTACTGACTTATTTTTAAATGGAAGGTGCAGAGGAAAATCTTGAAAGACACACATCTGCAAAGGGAGCTTTGCTGAAGACTTTGCATTCAAGGAGTCGGTGATCTTAGATAGGTCTCATCTGCTCTGTTAGGGCTCACACTCGGGGCTTGAGAAGCCCCCATGTTACTAATATAATATGCAACTTATATTATAGCTTTGGGAAAGGTAAACTCTACATGGATCAAGGGGTGGTGTGCATTCCCCTGATCGGGAGAGCACTGCTCATTAAGGAGGGAGTGAGACACACCACAAGTCACCTGAGCAGGCACAGGCCAGTATGCACTGGGCTGAACGTCCAGCGTGGCCTTCAGGCCCTGTTGTGCCATCTATGTCCATTGACTGTGGGATGAGTTCCACCAGCTCATGGTACCAGGGGAGCCTGCAAGCAGCTCTCACCTCACACTATTGATCACAGCATCTGCCTGGCCTTGACTTCATCCAAAAAAAAGGGTAGCAAGAAGTTAATGTGTGAGCATCCTGTAGGACTACAGTAGTTTTCTTGTATACAGTACAACTATTGTATTATACAATTGCTCAAATGGCCAAAAAGCGAGACCTTCCCTCCACAGACGTGATTAGCTCTGCATAGCTTGATGGGGAAATTCCATTCAGTCTTAGCTCTGATGCTGCATGAACACCTGTGCCCGCCATCTGAAAGAACATCTATTCACTGTCTATATTTCTTTCTAGTCTGTCTTATTAAACCAATTACAGTGTTGAGTCTTTTGTTGTCAGGCCCTTTTTATTGAGGTCCAGGACGAGCCCTGCATAGGCTTGTTCCCTCTCTTGCCCTCCCATAGAACAACCTCTCCATCACTATTACTGCTCAGTACAAAGACACTAAGGACCTTAAATAAACACTATTCTGATTTTTAAATATAGCTAAAGAGGGAAAGCTGAAAGAAAAAGAAAAGTGAGGCAGCTTCTGGTAACCGAATTCAGGATTTGTCTTTGACTTACGAATTGTTTTGTGCGGTCACTCTTTATTAACAGAATGTATTCATTCATGTAACTTAGTAATGGGGGACAAATCATCATAGAGGAGGAAATAAAATCTCTGGTATACTTATTTCTAAAGTATTACTCTCAGCTTGGAAAACCAAAACCTGAGGACTTTTGATTCCTAGGCAAGAAACTTAGTGGAATCTCTCTACACTTAGAATAATAGTTATATTTCTCATTCAGAAAGTCAGATGATGATATGATTAAATCATGGGAGCATAAATCAGGATTCTCATCCAGGTGACTTTCATGAGAAACTTTAATTAAACTTTGATTAGGTGTAGATTGGAGAGGAGAGGTATTTTTGTCTTGCCTATCCACCTCTGTGTTCACCTCTCCGTTTGTTCACTGTCTAATAATTTTTGAAGCTACCAGTCAATCTTAATTCGTTATGACAGACAGTCTTGAATATATCAGACACCAGGCAAACCAGAACCAAACAGTACTGCTGCTTGGAGAACTATTTGCTTTTTCCTCTTTTTCGCTTTCCTTTTTTTTTTTTTTAATCTTTATGTTGTATAAGAGATGGAAATGTTTCTGTCCTTTTTGATCAGTCCATAGAATCAGTTAATCTGTATCCTATTTCTAGCAGTGACTGGAACAAGAAAAGCATTTGTACAAGTACAGAATAGCCTGACCATAAGAGAGTGGTCCCCCACAGGGGGATCTCTATTCCCATGTCCTCTTAGTTAATAGCTGTATCTTGGCCTGAACAAGATTTTATATCCCTTCTCTTTCCTAGGTTGGGTTTCTGAAGGCAAAAAAAATTTACAGTTTCTCTGTCTACCTGCTTGTGCATCCAGGTGTGTCACACACCCACCAAAAACCATTGAACCCACCAGCCGTTTTTAGCAAAACCTGAAAAAGAAGAGAAGTCTGGTAAACCATATGAAAACTGATGGTTCTGGGAAGGGACTTATATTAATGTTCTCACTCAAAAAAGGTCTGGCAAAATTCAGCTGCAATACACCTGGCCTGGGAGCCAGCCTGCAGATAGAGAGCTACAGTAGCGTTGCCTCTGGCAAATGAGCGTCAGGGGCTGGAGAATGAGAGCTAGGACATATGGGGGGAAAGCAGATGAAGGGACAAGGCATACAGCAAATCAACTGGATTACTGTTTACAGGCAACTTGCTTCAGATTACACTGTTGCTTCTGTAATAAGAAAAAAAAATACAAAAGGATGACAATTTTCACATCAGTCTCTTCATGTCATTCGGGAGGAAAGGAAAAAAAAGGCTCACCGCCACCATGAGAAAATTATACAGAGTGTTTGCAGGGAGTGACTCCATTGTACTAGTAAATTTAACTGAGTGAAGTGTTTATGAATTTTTTAATCCACGTAAACCAGAGTAGTTTAATTACATATAAAAAAAGGATTGCATAACCTCTGTAAGGTGTTGAATATTTCATCTCAGCCTAAGGATGCAGCATGTTCCATTAGCTGAAAAAGCCCTTGAGGATGTGTGAAAGCACTGGATGAGAGTGTCTCTACGTTAGACAGGAAAGCATGCATATATGTATCTCCATAGGGGAGAAGAGAAAATAACTATAGGCAATGTAATATTGTGAGCAGTAGGTTGTATCTCATTGAGGGGAAGCAGGTATTATATGGAAAGATACAAGCATCTTTCATTATAAAATCCTATTTTATTAGTATAATAATTTTGAACTGAAGCATCATTTTGCTTTGAGACGTGCCTTTGATTTCCTTTAAAGAGAAAAGAGAATGCTTATGTAAAATCTGAATCACATTCATATACTTTTATCTGAGTATCTGGATGTTAAATAATACTTTGTTTGTAATATTTGGCATTTGTCTAAGATGTCTTTGTTTTTATGCAATCAGCTTGCTGCTGAATGTTCACACTCCTGGTGGCTATTTGAAGAAAATAAGATTTAATTTAGCAAGGTATTTGTTGTTAATTTGTTAGATAATTTGATCTCCACTGACATAAAGAGACTTTATTCATTCAGTCATTTATTTTGCTCGTGGCTTCAGCAGAAGCACACTATAAAACATATTAATTCCCCTAACTCAGTTCAGAGATGGCATACACTACATTCTCTGCAGCTCAGGTTCACACCTTCTGAAGAGCAGGGATCTGAAATGAGTTCAGTGTCCATAGTAGACAGATGCAAGTTTGGCTATGCAGCCATGCTTGGTTAAGCAAGAACATCCCTCTCTAAGTAGGTGCTGAAAACTGCAGCTAAAACTTTAGTTTTATTCATCTGTCCTTGCCATGTCTCCTAGATTAACCCATTGATAGCATGTAACAGTTTAAGAATTTAATGCTGTTCCATACTTAGTTCTTATAAAACATAAAACTTGGCTTTTCTCGTCTGTCACAGGCCTGGAGCCCATGTCAGCTCTGAGTTAGATAGCAGCAATTTAGCAAGGTCCAGAAACACAGGGACAACATTGACCAGTGGGTGCCTGGTCCAGAAGATGAGGCAGACCTTGCCTGGACACAAGGATCACTGCTGTGATGTGGTTGATGAGAACAGGAGAGGAACAAGTTGAGCAAGTGCTGTTGGTGCTTACAAGGCATGTTTAGCTAAAGGTCTGTAAATGTCCAGGGAAAGGCTATGGGTAGTAAACAGCTGGTCTTCACCATTTCCTTGTGAACATAGAAAGGTTATGACAAGCAGTCACTCCCTTCCACTGCTGGCAAAGCTGATTGCTGGGCAAACCAGATCGCTGCTTTGCTGTCTCCTCTTTGATTTAGTCCAAGCTGTCTACAGTAAACCTTGGCCCACATTTCATTCTGGTCTGTCATGGTTTGACCTCAACCAGCAGCTCAGTCCCACGCAACTGCAGCTCACTCTCCCCAGAGGGAAGAGGGGGACAATCAGAAGAGTAGAAGTGAGAAATAGTTCAATAGGTAAAAGAAAAGCCACCCACATAAGCAAAGCAAAACAAGAAATCCTTTCATCGTCCATTGCATGGGAAGGCAGGTGTTCAGCCATACCCAGGAAAGATGGGCTCCATCACGTGCAGTGTGACTTGGAAAGACAAACACCATCACTCCAAACTTCCCCCTTTCCTTCTTGTCCCAGTTTTATATCCTGGGCACAATGCCCTGTGGTCAGTTGGGATCAGCTGTCCTGGCTGTGTCCCATCCCAACTCCTTGTGCACCCCCAACCTACTCCCTGGTGGGGTGAGAGGCAGGAAAGCCTTGACTCTGTGCAAACACTGCTCAACAAAAGCTAAAACATCCCTGAGTTGTCAATGCTGCTTCCAGGACAAATCAAAACCAGCTGATACCAGATACTGTGAAGAACACTATCTTTATCCCAGTCAAAAACCAGCACACAGTGCCACAAGATGGAGGTTGCATTGGACTATTCACCAGGAAGGCCTGGGAGGACTGGTCTGCTCTGTGTCCATGTGACCCTTCCTCCAGGGTGGGTGAGGTGACCAGCAAACCCAACTGAGGTTTAATGCTGCAGGAAAGGCAAAGCCCATGCTGAGGGGCTGCAAGGCCCTCGGCTTTCCCCTTAAACATGCCCCAAAGCTACTTAAAAGCCTGAGCCTTCAAGTCATGTTGGGTTGCTGCAGGCGTCAGACAGGCTTGGGTCCAAAAGGATGAGGGCCTTAAGTGTAAACTTAATTTTTTTGACCAGTATAACCTCAGGGCTTTATTCCATTTGACAAGTTTAAACAAGGTTTTCAATGAACTTTGGCACAGGACTCTGTCACTGAGGCAAGGTTTTCTGATGTAATCCTGGGAAATGCTATCAGTGTACCCACACGACAGAAACTCTCTTTTCTCTCTTTGTGAGGGGTTGGGAGTTGTAGCTCTCAATGCTCCCAGTCAGCACCTGCCTTTTAAACACACCCAGCAACAACTATGCCTCGCTGGACTTCAGGGGTTCATCCCCCCTCACAGACAGCTGCCCTCATTAATGGCTTCTCACCACGGAAAAGGTTGGTGGACTTGCTGCTCTGTCCTGCTCCCTTCTCATAATAAAACAGAACAAAATCCAAACAAACAAGCAAACAAACAAACAAAAGAAAAATCCTGTTTGCTTTGTGCTGCTGTAGCAAAATGAATTTGTGTCCAAAAGCTCAGCAGGAGTAGCACACATGCTGCAGAAAGCAGCAAGGCAGACTGAAAAGGAAGCAAGACCTCCCATTCAGCAGTGGTGACTTTAAACCTGTTCACCCCATCCTGTGAAAACCAAGTTGAGAGAGTAGATAGTGACTGGCTTCTAGCCTGGTGGCTTTAATACCTAACTGAAATCCAAGGCAATTTGACCACAGCAATTCAGTGCATTTATTTTAAAAACTAATTGCAGAGAGATGCTTCTTGAGATTGCTCAAGGCAAAGTGTATCCATGTTTTAGGATTGCTTTGTTAGCAGAGCCTCACCCAGTCCACATAAGGAACACCACAAATCCCATTTCTCCAAAATGGGTGATTTTAACTCTCATTTTTGTCTTTGAAAAATGTCTTTATCACTCCTGGTTATCACCTGGAAGATATAATTTCACTCAATGGATTTTCGCTGTTCCCACAACTCCTCCAGGCATATTTCAAGAGATGTCTCAGCTTTAATTCTCTAACTGTCCTCTTTCCCCTAATCCTTTTCCTTAATGCCATATAATCAGGCAGAACACTATCAGTTAGTAAAATTAGAGTGCAGATGACATGCCATCAGCCAGAAGGAACAGAGGATTAGAGGCTGGTTCAGACACATGGCAATATCTAATTAGTTGACATCTTGTGAAATCCTGTGAGAATTTTGGAGAGTGGTGGTAGGGAGTAGAAGAAGGGTTGCTGCTAGGTGATGGTGATAATTTTTCCCCACAGTCTCCAAAGGATGTGATTGATTACTCTGAATATTTTGAAAATTGTCATGAGTAGAGCATTTTTCTATATCTAAACAATTCATTTGGGTCTTTTAATACTTTTAACGTTCACAGATGGAAAAGTGCACTGGGTCATTTACAGTAGGACTTCAAAGAGTTTAGTCACAGGACTGAAAAAATTATGGGGAATGCTGAGATTTTAGCCATTGCTCTTGCTGG
Organism: Falcunculus frontatus; assembly: GCA_013398115.1. Taxonomy (NCBI): domain Eukaryota; kingdom Metazoa; phylum Chordata; class Aves; order Passeriformes; genus Falcunculus; species Falcunculus frontatus. The sequence goes on from VZRV01009049.1 coordinate 1,367,432, forward strand.
CAGGAAAGGAAAAAATCCCAAACTGGTGACTGAGAAGACTTCATACCAAACAAGGTAGGAAGATCCTCAATGGGACAATTGGAGCTTTAAGCTACCCAAAGGGAGATGAAAGGTAACCTTCTCTGCAAGATGTCAGACTACAGGCTTACAAACATGTCAGAAACAGAATCCAGTATTTTGCTGTTTGAAGCCGAGGGACTATCAATAAAGTTTGAAACTTGTATTAAAACTGTAGTGAAACTGGCACTGAGAATGTTCATTTCCCATAGGGGTGAGAAAAATGAGGTCTACATTTGTTTTATATTTTCCATATATTTTCATTAACTAACCTGTTACACCAGCAATTACTAACCTGTCACTAACACTAGCCTGTCACAATCCGTTAGAGTAATCTATACTTGAAGTACTAATGTGACAAAACTCCAGTTGTACTCCGTTTCAAAACAAATTACATAAGTGACAAAAAAAAAATCTTTCAATTTGGACATCAGGAAGACTTTCTTCGCTGAAAGGCTTGTCTAGCATTAAAATAGACTGTCCAGGAAAGTGGTGGAGTCACCATCCACAGAAGTGTTCAAGAAACAACTGGACGTGGCACTTTGTGCTATGGTTTTGGTTGGCACAGTGGTGTTCGGTCCAGGGTTGGACTCTGGGATCTTGGAGGTCTTTTCCAACTTTAATGCTTCTATGATTCTATTCTATTCTACACGAGCATCATTTTATAACAGGCATGAACAACAAAAATATAGTTTAAAGCAAAATCTGGGGCAAACCTGAGTATTTCTCATGAGAAAAAAATTAGTTCTTTGTTGATAAAATAACATAGGATTTGATATTTGGTTTATATTTCATCTGGAAAAACGGAAATACAAGAGGATTATGAGACAAAAAATCCAATAACTATAACATCTCACAAAAATCTGAAAAGGAGTGACTCCCCTAGGACAACAGACAAGAGTTCTGAAATGTGAGGGCATGAAGAGGTAAAGATTAGTAAATACTGAAAAAATTGAAAACAAAGAAACAAAAATGGTGCGAACATGTGTAATATTTCTTTTTAAAGGGCAAATTGAACCTTCTAAGAAAAATATATAAATTCTTTGACTGCAGTCAAAACACTAAAAGGGGAGGATTGGATCAAAGAGTCATTTCCAACTGATAGACCAAACTCCTCTTTTTTTGATGGATAGCCAGTAGAATTACATAAGGGCTTCTGCAAACCATCTTGGAAGCCATGTTCTAGTACATCGTCTGTACTGATAATATTAATTATAAGGCAGCCAGTAGTTGATCTGCACTCAGTATTTTGAAGATTATTAATAAATATAATTTTCATTAAATCAGTAATTACTTGTCTTTATGAGATTATATTAGATCTTACCTTTAAAATGTATTTTTATTGTACAATTTTGTTGCAATTTTTTTTCTTATAGTGTCAGTATAGAGGGACTTTCAATAGTCAAGTAAGAAATTAACTTTCGAATTTGCATGAAGCAGTCTTAACAGAAGCCCCTCTTCATTCCTCCATATTACATATTTTTGTTAAAATGATGAAATAAGAGTAGCCACACTGACTCACAACGGAGGTCCCTTTAGCCCAGTACCTTGTTCTTGGCAGTAAACAAGGGGGGACGCTCAAGGAAAGAACAGGACAAACATGTAGGATGTTTCTCCTATACAATAAACTCCTCCAAATTTTTGTGGCCTGTACACTTAGTGGTTTATAAGCATTAATGACTGCTGTTTGACTAAGAACCATGAGGTCTCTGATCCCATAAAATTTTTATAGTGGCAACATCCCATGAAAATGGATACTGCAGCTCAGTTGTACTGTGTGCAAAGATATACATCCAGTTTTATTTGCTGCATGCCAGGTTTTGTACTGGGGGATACAGAGAAGAACTTATTCCTATTTACTTCCAGGACACTACTCATCTGTTTAGACTTCTCCCTTATGTCCTCCATGTCTCTCTTTTCCAGACTACTTCTAGCATCTCAGTTTACTGAGAAATCCATGAACTTGATCATCTTTGCAGCTCTTCTCTGAAGCTTCTTCCACTTCTGTCTTCTTATTTCTCCTGTCTGGACATTTTATTGTATTCTTCCCTTTTTGAGATGAAGCAAGTAGAACTGTATGTAATGAACCATATAGCTGTGGCATAATGACATTCTGCCTTACTCTCTGTACCGTCTACTAACAATTTAATATTTAGGTTTTTAACCTCTATCAGGCATTGATTTGGTGTTTTCATCAATGCATCCAGAACATTTCAAAATGGCACTTCTGAGTAGATACACATACAAATATGCATAACACTGCATTTTGTATATGATACACTCTTACTTTGCCCTCATTCCCCTGAAGAATTTATATACAGTACACTCTTCCTTCATTTCCCTCAAGGATCAAGCATTATCTGGAAACTCTTACTTTGCCACTTCCCTTCTCCAGGCGCACGCACGTTTCACACAGATCCATGCAGAACTCACTTATGAATTCCTAATATCTAAAGAGCTGAGAACTTACTCCTATGCTGTGTTTCTTGTTCCAACCAATTACTTGAACAGGAAACACCAGCATGCCCTGGCAGCGGAGACTGCCAAAGGCATATGGGGCTGCATCCCTGGAGCACAACCAGATCAGGGATGCAGCGGTTATCCCCTTCTGCTCAGCACTCACTAGCTACATCTAGATACTGTTCCCCAGCACAGGAAAGAAGTCAATACACTGCAGCAAGTTCAGTGATGGTCAGGGCTGGAGCAGTGACCCTGGGGCAGGGGGCTTGTCCAGCCTGGGGCAGAGATGGCTTTGGGAACACTGCACAGCTACCCTAGTACCTATAGGAAGCTTGAGGAGATGGGAGTCAGACTATCCAATGTGATGTGCAGTGGGAGTACAAGAGACAATAGGCATGAGTTTAATCTCCTCTGAAGTTTCCCCCTTGCTGTCAACAAAAAATATTTTAAAATCTGTGGACTGTCTGTACTGACTTAAAAATCAAAATGTAACACCCCTGCCTCACAATCTCTTGAAGCTCATGGAAAGTAGCTCCTTTATTTTTGAGGATTCTGAAGTTTTTGAGTCCCATTCTGAACCAGTCTTCACCTCAAAACGATTTCCCTTTGTGATTCCACTTTGCTGACCATATATGTATTCCTCACTAATTCATGGGCAGGAATAAATAGAAGACTGACTCCAGGAGACATTTTGGACTAGTTCTCTAGGCAGGACAAGTAGGCATCTCATTGATGTGATATGGGAAAAAATTTAAAAATTATTGAGTGTACTGTTAATTAGCCCTAAGGGTTATTTTGGAGTCAGAGGAAATAAATTAGCATATGAAGAGACATGTTTTTCAATTTTCAGTTCTATCTAAACTGAAAATTCATTTCTATCTAAACTGAAAATATTTTGAGCATCTAATCAAACCAAAGAATGAAAAAACATCTAGTAGCTCTTCCATGCAAAAATCTACCAATTGATTAACCAATTAATTTTTCTAATAATAATATTTTTCTTCTAATATAAAGATCTAATGGTTAGGACTTCAAAATAATGAAATAATGTATTTTCATTGCTTTACAAATCCTAAGGTGTCACTTTTAAGAGAAATGGTGAATATTCAATGTATAGCATTAAGGACACAACACTAGAAAGCTGGAGAGTTCTCCCACAGATTTTTTTCAGGGGACTACAATTTAGAGCAGTGAATGATGCTTCAGTCATGTATACATAGAGCAACAGCCACATCTAGTGGCCATAAAGTTAATTATTGCTATGTATGTTCCATGGCTAATCTGAGAAACAATTTTTATACTGAGTATCGAATGCTATTACTTTCTATTTACATTGTATACATATTAATAAAATTTGAAATACCCATATGAGAAAGGCACACATATATCTGTGCAAATATCAATACTTTATAATTCTGAATTATGTTAGAGTAAAACATGCTACAACACTAGTGGAGGTAAGAAAAAAAATCGGTAAGCACTTAAGATACTCATATGGATACGGAAAACATTTTGATTTTGGCATGGTATAACGTCATTTATTAATCCACTCAACTGCAACATGTAAAATGGTAATAGAGCCAGAACAATCAGAGACATGAGGTTTTTATATCCTTGAAAGCAGAGGCTTTCCATATATTACAGCAAGCAGACACATACAGTATTTCATTAAACTAAGTCTACAGGGCATGTTAGAGAATAGGGACAAAAATCGTGATTAGCCTGAATAAGTTGCTCTTCTGGTAAAAGAGATATCTACTTAGGCAAGGAAACGGAAAAAGAAACCTTCCTTGGGATCAGACAGGGGCCCCACGGCCAGCACTCTGAATTTTGGGGAGGCAATACTGATTTCCCCAGCTTCCCCAGCACAATCACCTACTCCAGTACCTGGCCTTCTGGCTGCTCCACACGGGGCCATCAGTGCCTGAATTTGCAATGAAGAATGGCCAGAAGCATCCAGCCCTTGAGTTCCTCAACAAAAGAGAGTGCATGGCACCATGTATGGACAAGGGATAGTGCGGCTCCCCAGTCCAGCCCTATGCAGGATGAACCGATGATCCATCCAATCCTGATCTTGCCCTCTGGCCTCTCTTCAAGGCACAGGACGNCAACAGTGGAGTCTTACAGATGGGCAAGGAACAAGCTGAAATAGCTGCTGAGAAGTCAACCATCCCAGAAAGTGATGGGAGTGAAGTCCAGCCATACAGACAGATGGAGTATGTGAATCACATGCTCTCTCACCATATCTGATATCAAATATCTAATAGATGCAGTTCACCCTGCACACCATATGGAATAACCTGCAAGGTCAGGTCTCCTTCATAAGCCTGCATGGACATGCAACACCCACTGACTTTCACATCATTCACAAGGAGTTTTATTCCTTTGGCCTACATGACATTCCTCTCAGATCCTTTCCCCTAATTTTCTCTGCCTTATCATGAACTCTTCAATATCACAATGGGTGAAGAATTCAAATATATGTAACCTACTTGGGGATTTGAGGTATGGGATTTGGATAACACATCCACAGTATCCATTCTTGCTACAAGACTGCAAGTAAGTGCTCCCTGAGAGTGCGATTTGTACAAACCAGATACACCACACTGAGAATGATATCCAACTTTCCTGGGAGCTGTAAGTAAGCCAAAGAACAAGCAGAGGACAATCAAACTCCTTCCATAATTCCCAGTATCTCTGCATCACTCTCCAAGTTTGAAGGCATTATGTTTTCTAGTACCTGAAGTAAATTCAAGGGAAGCAGGTCATTCCTGGGTAAGGCATACATTCTGGGTCAAAAGCAGAGAGAAAAGCTCTGAAACACAGAGTTTCTATTAATAAAATCTAGGCAACGGTAAAATGAGACATACCAATGTGTATTCATAGCATTGCCAGTATTAAAGGTTACACTTACACTTGTCTAGTTTAATCTTTCATCTAGCTTCATTCAAAGACTGCACAGAACTCCTAGCTATTTTCAGTGCACTAGTTCAAACTGTTCTTTTGTTAATTAATGAATGAAGAAGGAAAGACTGTTTCTTTACATTTGCATTGAATTTGCTAATGACAGTTGAGTTCTCACAATGACATTGGTGCAGCACATTGACCAGCACAAGAATTAACAGTGACAGGTGTTGCATTGAGGTGCAGAAATACTTCCTGAAACCTGTCACAGGCCTACTGACCACTGCAATAATTTTCACTTACTTGTTTTACAGCATGAGACCTCACTGAAGAATGAAGCTATATGGGAGACACATAAGCAATAAATAGGCAAACTCACAACATATGTTAGTAGTTTTTGCTATTTGGTTGGTAGTTGTTTCCTTTTCTCTGTTTGGAGATATTGCACTATGTCCATGACAAAGACACAGTAGACAGAACATAGCCACAGGTGTCATTCTTCATGGCTGGGCATGTATGAATATGCTCACGAATCATCAGAGATGTCCAAGGCACCTGAGCTTCTCATATCGACTTCAATCGAGCTCCATTATTATGAAGCCACATTTAAAAAGCTCATTTTAAATTTTATGACAATGACGGCTGTTGGATGGCTATAAGCTTTCTAGAAGAGACAGGTGAAGCAAGAGAGGTGTACATTACAGAGTGTTTTACTGTACATTACAGTACATTACAGGGTGTTTTGCTTGTATTGGAATAGATTATGATGAAGATGACATGGTTGAGTGCCTACGGGTACGGATTGTGGGAGAAGTTCAGAAGGGCATATGTCATGGTGGGAATCTGTTATAGAGCACGCAACCAGGATGAACAGGCTGATGAGGCATTATACAAGCAGCTGGCAGAAGTCTCACAATTGCTGGCTCTGGTACTCATGGAAAAGCATTTGCCAGATATCTGCTAGAAATACAACACAGCAGAGAGGAAGTACTCTAAGAGGTTCCTGGGATGTGTGAGAGACAACTTCCTAACACAAGTGGTGAATGAGCCTACCAGAGGAGGTACCCTGCTAGACCTTTGTTTGTGAACAAAGGAGGACTAGTGGGTGATGTGGTGGTCAGTGGGCATCTTGGGCATAAGGACCATGAAATGTTAGTGTTTTCTGTAAGGGGTGAAATAAGGAAAAGCACCAGCAGAACTTCCACTTTCGACCTCCAGCAGGCAGACTGTGGCCTGGTTAGGACATTGATTGACAGAGCCCTTTGGGAGTCAGTCCTGAAGGGCAAAGGAGTTCAGGAAGGCTGGATATACTTTAAAAAGGCATTGTTTAATATTCAGGAGCAGGCCATCCCCATGTGTAGACAGATAAGTCACTGGAGGAAAAAGCTGATCTAGTTTGACAGAGAACTTAGGTTGGAACTTATGGATGGTAGGGATGGGTTGACAGTTGGACTTGATGATCTTAAGGGTCTCTTCCAGCCTTGATGATTCTATGATTCTGTATGTTTCTACTTGGTTACTCTTTTCTCAGCTGGTTTAAGGTGAAGCCTTGATTTCATATGCTGCATTTTTCACTTAAAACTTCCAGGCTTTGTCCCTTAGTACAAGAATTGTAGGGCTGTAAGTGAAGCTTTCCCTAAACCATGAGAGCCAAGGGACAAGCTAACTCTGGTCTATTTCAAATCCAGGATATTCTTTATCATACCATTAAGAAACATGAATGACTTTTAGTTCTGAATGTTTGCTGCCCTCAAGAGGAGAACTTTAACAAATACCTAATTCATGACCTTACTCAAAAACCATCACTGAGGGGTGTTGTTTTTATGTTTTGAAAAACAGAAACACATCCCAGCCATTAAATCTCCGGATTATTATGTTGTTGAAGAGATTGCAGTCTGAAAAACTTAGCTTTAGAGTTATCCATATTTTTAAATCAGATACAAATTAAAACCACATACTAGATGGCTGTCACCTCACCACTGTCAACATATCATTTCAAGTCTTCAAGACTTGACTCCCTATGACCCTAAATAGAGACAGCAATATCCCCACTGAGGACCACTAATGCGTTCAAGTAGTCATTAAAAAAATTAGGGAAATTACTTGTCGCTGCCCAGGGGAAGGGTCAGCCTCGGAGGCTCCAGTGACCTTCCCGATCGACACGTGCAGTGCCAAGTCCTTGGCAGCCGGTGGAAGGGCATCACTGGTCCTGAGGGTGACAAGCACTCCTCGAGGAGACCAGCGCTGGCAACTCTCTTAGCTATTCCCAGGAATAAAGGAGGCGAGAGAGGGTCTTCTCGTGTGGTAGCTCCAGAACAGGTTTTACTATCCGAAGGGGCAGGGACGAGAGAAGACCGAGGATCAGGGTGTGTAAGCGCGTTTTAAGGTAGGGCAGTAAGGGGCGGAGTAAAGGAAATAAGCCAATAGGGAACAACGTAAGGGGAGGAACCCGAACATCACACACCAATCCAGGAAATACAGAGGAGGGGTTATGTTTAACCAACCAATAATCAACCGAATAGTACAGAACGTTCCAGAACGTGATTACATATTCAATGAAGAGAACGAATAAACATAGAACAAGTAACCAATAGGTAACCGGACTGAACAGAATGTTCCGGAATGGGGGAGTTGGTCTAAACCGAGGCCTCACCCACAGACAGCCCCTTGGACTCTGACTCATCTGCCCATTGGATGGCTGCCAGGTGATGGAAAGCGGGCTGTTCTGTAGTGGGCCAGGGGACCGCAACAATTACTTGCCAATGTAAAGTGCTGCTACACGTTGTAACTAGTTTGTATAAGGTTAATAGCTGCCTCTGCTTTAAGATAGAGGTAAACTGAGTATTTGTACTACTGCATGGTGTACAACAACAAAGATTTGAGAGGGGCATAGGGACACCACTATAGTCAAGGAAAGACCTGCTGCCATTTGGAGAGATTTCTGACAAAAGGCACCTCTTACATTATAGGTAATTCACAGTAACGTCTCTTACCTTGATGCAGTTTCTTTTTCTTTTATTTCAGGATGTGCTGGTCCTTAAAGAACATTCCTTAATCCTGACTACCAAAATCCAACAGCTGCTGCCCATTTCCTATTTGAGTAAGCCAAAGAAAGATATTTGATATTCAAATTTATCCGTTAGAGACAAGAAGTAGAACTTTAGATCTCAGATGATGTCTCCATTTTAGTGCAGGCTCACCAACTAAAAAAAACACAAACCAAAAACATTGTCAAAAAATATTTTAAAAGTGCTTACGGGAAAATCTGGAAATATTCCTAGCTGTCATATTGTGCAGTTTCTGTCTAAGAAAACATAACTTATATGCCTCCTATATTTACTTCCAAATGCATAAAGCATTTCTCAGACAAAAGCTCCTGAGTTCCATCATAGGGAATATGTACGTATTTCATATATGTGTGCAGATATATGATGCATTTTTCAGCCTTTCTAAGGTGGGGCTTTAGAGTTTAAACAGACCTAGGAAATCATCAGAAAGCTCATAAGGATTTACATTCCATCAAAAATAAGCATTAATTGTTGTACTTGAATTTGTAAAAGCATGTTGGTTTTGGCTGGGGTAGAGTTAATTTTCTTTCTAGTAGCTGCTATGGGAGTGTATTTTAGATTTGTGCTGAACATAGTGTTGATAACACAAGGCTATACTAGTTACTGCTGAGCAGTGATAACAGAGTCAAGCCTTTTTTGTGGGGGATGTCCTGTGCAGGGTCAGAAGCTGGAGCTGATGATTCTTGTGGATTCTTTCCAACTCAGGAGATTCTGTGAGTCTATAAGGACTTTTCTGCCTCTCACCCTACCCCACCAGCGAGCAGCCTGGGTGCACAAGAAGCTGGGAGGGGACACAGCCAGGACAGCTGATCCCAGCTGACCACAGGGATATCCCATACTGTCTGGTGTCATGCTCAGCATACAAAGCCTGGGAAGAAGAAGGAAGGAGGGGATATTTGGAGTGATGGTGTTTGTTTTCCCAAGTCCTTGTTATGTGTGATGCCTGGCTCTCCTGGAGATGGCTGAACACCTGCCTGTCCATGGGAAGTGGTGAATGAATGCCTTGTTCTGCTTTGCTTGTGTGCATGGCTTTTGCTTTATCTATTAAACTGTCTTTATCTCAACACACAAGTTTTCTCAATTTTACCTTTCTGATTCTTTCCCCTACCCCAGCAGCAAGGAGTGAGGGAGAGTCTGCCTGTGGCTTAGCTGTCAGCTGGGGTTAAACAATGACGTAATGTTGTCTGTATAAGTGTATCTATATTTCATAAATTTAAAAGGAAACACGGTTGTGGTGTCTTACAAAATCCAACTAATTAAAAGCCTAAAAACTCCAAAGTGACTTTCATGTTACAGAATAGCACTTGAAATACCAACTGCTTTGGCAATCACCCTATTAGTACAGTATTCCTGACACTGCAAAAATTTAAAACAACAAAAATCAGTGTGAAACCAGCTGGAGGAAGAAGATGTTAAACAAAACCAATTTTGATAATTTATATTCATTATCTCATAGATTGCTCTCCTGCATTCTCGTGTTCACTTGCACTAAGATGTGTGCATCCCAGTGCTCTGGCCAATTTCACTATACATGACACAGGGACAAGGGTCAGTAGCTATCAACTTCTAATTAAACCTCTTGGATTCCTCTTGCTGACAATGGGGTTTAGACATAGTTTTAATTCACTTTGTGAATTATTCACTATGGCATAAACTTATGCTTCAGGATCTTGTTTAAGGATTCCTCCATATACTTTTTGGAAGATTGATACCCATGGACTGTGTGTTCTCATTTTGGCATCTTTGTGGCTGCAACCTTGCTGTCATCCTCCTGTTAGCAGAGTTCAAGTCTTCTGCTCAAGTATTGTCATGCTGTGGCCCCATGAGAACTTAGGCCTTCTGATCTTGCTGTAAACAATGGATTCCTTGGTGTTCACCCCTTTGACTGACGTTAACTGTGTCCTTGGTTATCAGCATATGACGTTCTTTAACCTTTGTTTGATATTGTTTCTTTCGGTGCTTTTATATACATACAATTCCATCCGTAATTCATTCTACTAATCTTTGTATTTCTATCACAAATCTCTGCAAGTTATACAAGGACAAGTCTGGGAAAAAGACTGAACTCTGTTTTAAGCTTCAGAGAAACATGAAAAATGAATATGCATGCTCAGCTCTAGAAATAACAAGTATGTATTTATAGCCCGTAATTTCTTTGCTCATTTCTGCAGCACAGTTAAAGGAGGGCTTCTGTTCCCACAAAAATACATCTTTAAAATGCAACCCTACTAACAACTTTGCCACAGAAGACCAATAAATGTTCGAGGCTCAACTGGTACTGAACTGCAGCTGCAGCTTTTTGCAGAGACCAGTGCTAAATGAACCCTACCTTCTCGAATTTTCAGGACTAATAATTTCTTTGAGCAGCATTATTGGGAAAGTGTTTAAAGCAATATACTAACTTATCCTTATTATTATATCCTATTATTATATCCTCTCCATATGGATATAATTTCAGACAATTTTAAACAAATTTGTAAATGAAAACACACCCTAAAGACATTAGCTAGGCCTCAAGAGTCTGTGACAAAGAACAATAAGAATTCATTCTGGTAACTCTGACAGACATATTTGAAATATGATTATGTTGGAGAGTAATGCCAGCTGTTGTTCATTAACAATCTCATAATTTTATATGTATGCAGTGATCTTTTTATTTTATATTTATCAAGAGAAGGACATGGTAAATTGACCTTCCAAGTAAATAACTTCCTGAAAACAAAGCAGAAGATACATTGTCCATTAAAGAAGATTAGTTATCAAAACTAAAAAGATGAGTAAATGTTTTTCTTTCTGTATAGAAAAAGCATTGAACCGTGTACTCTGCAGATTTTATACCCTTGTCCATGCTGAACTGTTTGGTAGTAAACAAAGAAAAAATAACTGGAATGGGGCCTTCTCTGAAAATCTTTATTAAATAGATACACACAAAAAAAAATTATGCAGGCTTGTAGCTATCCAGGCACTTTGCAGAAGTCTCAGTACAGGACCTGGTAAAAAAACCCCAACAAATCCTGTAAAACCAGTTTTCCTGACAGAGTATGTTGTGGGCCACATGCAGTGGCCAAGTTCCCTCATGTAGTGCCTTAGTCCCATGGTGCGTTTAAATGTCAAGTACTGTGCTGGATCATCTCCACTCTGTAGCAGTATAAGCATGGAAGAGGTGGTACAGGGGCCTGTCGCAGGTACCAGCTCCTAACTGCTTATGTGGGATAGTTTTCAGGCAGATTTATTCCTCTATCGGTTCCATCATGAAGCCACACCAGCACAAGTGACTGGGGAAGCAGAAGAATGAGAGTGAATGGCCAAGGATCAGGCTGGGAAGGAGTGGGAAACTGCTTCTCCTGGAGGATTTGCGCTGTTTTATGCTTACACAGGAATAAAAAGAGCCAATGGGAAAGGGAGACAGAAGGCAATGGCAGGAATTAAGTCACATCTTGACATCCACCTCACTCAAGGATCATCTATCCCCATTATTCCCTGAAGCCAGTCCTCTCTCACAAAGCGGGGATAAGGAAGAGTCTCTACTGAGCAGCGCGGTAATTAATGACTTCACTCAGAGGTCATTACTCAGGCCTCACTCAGAACACTGAAGTCCCTGCTTTGCCTGATATAATTTGATCGAACACATCCTCTCATGCTCTAACTGGTAGGATGATTCCTCCTCTCCACATGTTGTAACTGCGGCAGGGTTGAAAGAAGGAGTGGGTGAAATCTGAAACATAGTGACTAAGGTAATTGCTGGCATCTGAAATTTAAAGAGCTCGTGCGCAACTCCAATTGGTACTTTGAATAGAATAATTTAACATTAATTAGAGAAAAAACGAATAGCCCAGTACTTCTACGTTCATGTCAACGCCTGTACTAGAAAGATATTAGGTCATGTTGTTTCAGGTTCACTTTGGGATGCTTCCATGCAAAACAGAGCTGCCTGACTCAGAGAGAATCCTGCACCAGCTAGAGCATTTAGTTTCCAGAAAGATGCATGCTCAGACAGAAAAGAGATTTGAAGCCCAGCATGGGACTTCTGGGTGTAACATCAGGCAGAAGATGCAGCAATTGTCCTCAGCCTTCTCATCCGCAGTGCATTAGGCTGCACATGAAATCACATTGATCGCTGGCTGGCTCGGCATCCTGACAGGCCTGGCACGTGAGCAGTGTGGGAATCACTTAGGGCTGTCAAGACTGGAATAGCTTTGCCAGGTCTCAGATGCAGACCTAGAAGCACATCCATACTGGGAGTATTCAGAGCAGAGTCTGTGTGGAGCATCACATGCCCATGCAAATCTAGCTAACTGGAGACATTTAGATGTTCATAGAATCAATCATAGAATGGTTTGGGTTGGAAGGGATCTTGAAAGGCCACTTAGTCCAACCTCCCTGCAATGAGCAGGGACATCTTCAACTGGATTAGGTTGCTCAGAGCCCCATCCAATCTAACCTTCATTATTTTCAGGGATGGGGCATCCACCACCTCTGTGGGAAACCTGTTAAAGTGTTTCCCCACTCTCATTGCAAGACAAACTTTTTCTTATATCTAGTCTGAATCTACCCTCTTTCGGTTGCTCTATAGCTACAGGTCTTGATAAAAAGCTTTTCCCCATCTGGAACAGGCTGCCCATGGAAGTGGTTGAGTCACCATCCCTGGAAGTATTTGAATACATGTAGATGTGGTGCTTAAAGACATGTTCTAGTGGAGGACTTGGGAATGTTAGTCCAACCGTTAACCTAGCACACCAAACATCAGAAACCTGAGAAGCTCAGGACTGAGTTTAAAATTCCAAAATTCTCAGTATGCTCAGGATCTGCAGAGTCTCAGTAAGATGCACAACTTTACCCTTAAGTTCATGTCCTAACACTGCAGTTGTAATCATACAATTAACAAAACAGCTACGTTTTAAAGACTGTCACCAAAATTAGCTTTTTTCTTTTCATGGTATCACTTTCAAGTCTGTTAAAAGTTGATTGGCACACCTTCCTCAAATCCTGGGTTTTCCTGCAGAACCTGCCCTGCTACTTGGCAGTGCATATAATTTATACGTACCTGAACAATCTGTACCTGCTAATTAGATGAGTTGTTTGTGGTATAACTTTGAGACCAAGGAAACGGAATGGGGCAGAAATTCTCATGGTTAGTAATGTTTCCAAATACAACACACTTCTTTTTCATTGAATGGGATTTGAAATATTTTGAGAATTTGTTGTTGTTAAATGTCTCAAAGTATACTAGGAACAGGATATATGAGACTTCTCTTGATGTCAACATGCTGCCAGAAATACAAGCTTCTCCCATGGAGATACACTAGCAATGATACACAGAAGGAAAACTAACTTCAAATAGGCAGTGAATTAGGTATTAAACAAGTGAACAACCATCCTGTCAGAATAATTCTCTCCACTGTGGTAAGATCAGTCAAAGTTTTACGTAATAAAAAAAAAAAAAATCTGAGTATGACTGTCAGACACCATCAGCATTCTAAGAAAGCTAAGCACATGGTATCCAGACATCAAAATGTAAAATTTTGATTTATGATTGAAAACCAAAGAGGGAAGCAGACTGAGTTACACACTATGTTCATATGGTACAGCTTTCGCTTTTTTTAATACCATGTATTTTTAAGGCACTGCTCTTCAGGTTTATTTTAGTACTTGCATAAAAATCATGTGGCTCTCTGAAGCCATTAGTGAGCTGGAAGACAATGCTGATGGTAGCTTGCAAAATGCAAAAAATAAATGAAGTACCACTATTTGCTAGCAACCCTCTCCCACTTATGCTAGAGAAAGAACAAATGCCAGCTCCATTTCAATGAAGACTAATGTCTGACAAACATTCCACAATAATTTCATTAGACCTGCAAAACAAAAAATACACAAACAGAAAAACTCTCAGTAGACAATATCCCCTTTGCTTTATAGTGAACATGTTAATTCTGCCAATTAGACTCTAAATAGAAACTTGCCTGAACCAAGCAAAGTGATTCCCCAGAAATCAACCAGGTTTACACTTATTACCAGCTATAATGGTTGAAGACCCACGTGTCAGACACTACAAACAAGACATCTTTCCGAGAGACATTTTGTGTGTATGTTTTCAGATACTCCATTGTTCAGGTTTTTTTGCAAGTTTATATTTAAGCATGAAAGCTAGAAAAATACCTTTGAAACCTGTGTTCAAAGTTGAGATTTTCCCTTAACAACTTCACCAAAAATTTTATTTTGCACTCCCTATGGCTTTTAGGTAGTCTTTTTGGTTTGGGTTGGGTTTTTTTTCCCTTTTAGGTAGTCTTTTGGGGCTTGGGGTTTTTTCTGGTTTGTTTGTGTTATCGGAGTTTTTTGTTTGCTTGTTTTGTTTTTTGGGGGGGTTTTTTGTGTGGTTGGGGTTTTTTAGTTTGTTTGGTTTGGTTTTTTTGTCGGTTGGTTTTTGATTTTGGGAGTTTTTTCTCCTCTGCAAAACAGTTGTCCTGGTACTGCCACCGCGGGACCGTTTTATCCTGAACAATGAATCAGCAGAAGAAGCAGAAAAAAATTCACTAAGTAAATGTTTGCACACCGGTTATGTGAGTAAAGGAGGCTCAGAGGTGACCTTGTGCTCGCTACAACCCCCTGACAGGAGGCTGTAGCCAGGTGGGGGTCGGCCTCTTCTTCCAGGCAACCAGCGACAGGACGAGAGGAAATGGCCTCAAAATGTGTGCCAGAGGAGGTTCAGGTTGGACATCAGGAAGAAATTCGTCACAGAAAGCGTGATTAGATATTGGAATGGGCTGTCCAGGAAGATGGTGGAGTCACCGTCCCTGGAGGTGTTTAAGGAAAGGCTGGACTTGGCACTCAGTGCCATGGTCTGGTTGACACGGGCGCGTACGGTCACAGCTTGGAGTTGATGATCTCAGCGGTCTTTTCCAACCTAAGTGACTCCGTGATTCTGTTTTCGGTTCGGAGGACCCACACTGCCATGTGCAGGGCCCGAGGCCGCAGCCCGCGATCGGCCGGGAGCCCTGGGGCGGAACCGGCCCCCACAGCGGCCCCGCCCGCGGGGAGCGGAGCTGGAAGGTGCCCTCGGCTCCCGCCGCTGCCGTACGTGGCCGCCACGGCCCCGGCGCGTGGAGCACATCCCTCCCGTGATTGGCTGCCTCCACGGCAGGCCCCGCCCACCTCGGCGTCTTATTGGTCAGTTTAGCTCCGGTGCTGCTCGCCCCGCGGACCGCGAGGGGGTGCGTGTCCCCTCGGGCCGGCGGGTCTGCACCGCGCATGCGCCGCCCTGCCGTGGCCTCTCGCAGCCTGTACCCCCCGCCCCACCGTCGCCGGCCCCGCGCCCCGGTCTCGCGCCATGGCGGCCGCCGCCGAGGAGCCCTTCCCTTTCCACGGGCTCCTGCCCAAGAAGGAGACCGGCGCTGCCGCCTTCCTCGCCCGCTTCCCCGACTTCGACGGGCGGGGGGTGCTGCTGGCCGTGCTGGACACCGGCGTGGACCCCGGGGCGCCGGGCATGCAGGTAGAGCGGAGCGGCGGCGGCTCTGGGTCACGGCCGCGGCCGGCAAGGAGCCCCCAGGTCCCGCCGGACCGACCCCAGGGGACGGGGATGAGTACGGGGCGGCCATGGCACTCGGGCGGCCCGAGGCAGCGGCGGCGGGAGCAGGGGAGGCCCCGGAGGGCTGTCCCGGGGACTGTCCCTCTCCCGGGCACTCGTGCCTGTGTGTTCGCTCACGGTTCCCGCCCAGCACGCGTGAGCGGGGGCTCCGGTGCGGGAGGGCGGGGAGATGCCGTAGCCAGGGGCTCCGCACCGGTCACTCTGGGTGCTGCTGTGAGGATCCTCCTCTTAAGCCGTCCACGGGCGTGTTATGGCACTTAAATCTCTTGGGCTGCCTTCTCTCACGCAGAGCTCATTATAAAGGAACGCTTTGTGTTTTTGTTAAACCTTAGCGCTACTTCGGCAGTAGGTAGCTCGAGGCTACACACAGCCGCCTAGCTCTTTTACATGAAAAGTATATTTCTGGCACAATTTGCATACCCGTCTTTCTTAGTGTATTTTTCTTGCGTTTTATTGCAATAACAGTTTATATCAAAATCGATTCTGCCAGCTTTTTTTTGGCTCTGCCAGCTTTGTGTCTCCACTCGGTTTTGTAAATTTCTGTGTGTGATGTCAGTTTGGGCATTTCTCAACACTTATTTCTTCTAACCCCCGTCTCTTAACATTTCTTTATCGTGTAAATTTGCATGTGACCTTTTGTGTCACTACGGCTTTTGATTTCTTGTCAGCATGTTTTCCCTGAGTGATGGCAGAAGAGTCCTTGGAAGAATGATTCGGAGTTGTATGCAACTCACTTGGATGCTGAATCCTTGGGTTTGTTTTGTTTTGACTAAGCAGGGCTTGTGTTGGTTTCCACCCTTTCTTTGATGTAGAATTAACTCCTAAGTGACTTAATTCAGGGACTTGACCCTGGCAGATCATTAGTTCCGTGTTCTGAAGTGACTCCTTATGGCATTCAGTTAAACTAAAAGATGAGTTAAGAGGACAGGTTGGGTGGAAGGAAGGAGTGGACAGCTGTAACTTTGATTGAT
This sequence comes from Falcunculus frontatus, assembly GCA_013398115.1. Classification (NCBI taxonomy): domain Eukaryota; kingdom Metazoa; phylum Chordata; class Aves; order Passeriformes; genus Falcunculus; species Falcunculus frontatus. The sequence continues at coordinate 1,384,474 of VZRV01009049.1, forward strand.
TTAAGCTGAAATGAAGCTGGTGCTTTTGGCAAGAAGTTGTGGGTAAGTGGAATAGTAATTGGAAAGCTTAATGAAAGGTAATACCATGGGCAGAGCAGAAAGCAGTAGAAGACAGTTAGGAAGATGTGAATATAAATTGGATGATGTCCATAGTTCTGAAGCTTCACATATAAAAGCAAAAAAACCCCTAAGTTTCTAGATGTTTATGAATGAGGAGTGGTCAACAACAACAAAACCCCAGTATGAATTTATGGGCAGTAGTGGGAAGCTTTGTTCTGATACAGGTAACCCAAAGCTCATAAGGGATGAACCATCATGATCTCAGTGTTGACCATGTCATTTTTCTCCAAATTATTTTCTTTATGCACAGGATAAAATTTCAGGTGGTGAAGTAAAAGTTTTGTAAAAGAAGTAAAAAATTTGAAGGTCAGGATGTGGAATTCATGTTGCAGTGGGTGAGAGTAAGTTTGCAGGGTTGTTAGAAAAACCTGTAAAGAAGTTCTGTGGTCTTTCACACTGCCCACTTAATAGACCTGGCTTAAGCAACTTGCTAAACCACAGACTGGAGAGATGTACTTCACAGGGAGTTGCAAAAGAGGCATAGGCAGCACACAATCTAGAATAGCTTTGTAGGTATTCAGCAAGAGAATGTCCTCACTCTCTGGAGTATTTGGCAGTTTACATTTTGCCTCCATGCAATGATTCAGTGTCCTGGGCACAGGCAGTGACACAGCACAGCTATACTGCAAGAAGTAGTTTCTAACCTTGGGACAATTTTTGGAATTTTTTTTTTACACCCCTGTCTTTGCTGCTGCTGCTTTTTCTTACTGTCAGCCTTACTGTCAGTTCCTGGCCTGGCATAGAGTTAGATCTGTGAGAGTTGAATCAGTTGCTTAGAGGGAAGAGGAGACATTATCTATAGCAAGGTTAATAAGTATTACAACTTTGAGTTCCGGTTAATGACAGTGATTATTACAGGCTAAAATGAGCTAGCCTGTTTTGAATATAATGGAGATCTTAGTCAAAATGAAAAAGTTCATTTCTTTGTTCCTCCCTAGTGTTTCATTCCTGGGTAGGGCTCCTTTGCTTGTTGATTCTGTGACTTGGTTTGTAAACACTGATAGCAGTGTTTGTTCCCTTTTAGAGGGACAGAAAGATTTGGGTACTGAGTTTAACAGGGAAATACCGCTATATTTATATTCTTCCCTGGACGCTTGCTGCTATAGAGAGAATAGTTATTGAGTTTAACAAACCTTCTTAAATCTTTTTCCTGTTGGTTTGCTTCCTTTGACACATAAAATGTTAATCTAGCTTGTACTTACCTTCCTTTTCTTTATGAATCTTTTGTAGCCACTGCCCTCTAGGAAATTCCTTTCACCTCCTCTTCCGTTGCTTTTCCACCAGTTGACAACAACTGTAAAGTTTAGTTTGTCTGCTTCTTTCATGTGAGTTTTTTCCCCTTTCAGACCTATTGGTAGAATGTATTTCCTACTGTCTGCCAAGTCATGGTTTCTAATTCCTCATTAAGGCACAGTGACTGATGAAATTTTAGGTGCGTTTAATGGAGTGTTGTAGTTGTATATGTATAGTCTTCACTCAACCCCACCCAGTCCTTTCCCTGTTTCTGTTGTGGCTTATGTTTAAGGATAGAAAAGTCAGTTCATTTTGCTTCTTGCAAATTTATTTATTTTGTGAAATGGCTTTTGGAATTATTACTTACTAACATTAGCTTGTTCTTTTATGTGACAACTTTTTAGCAGTAGCAGATAGTTTGGTTTTACTTGCTTTTCAGTCCTGAGTTTAAAAAAAATTGCTTGGAAATTATTTTTTTTTGTGATGGTGATCAGCTGTCCCGTGACCAAAGTGCTGAAGAACTTGTTCATCTCTTGTGGTTGCAGTAGCTGTCAGCTGGAGTCAGTAATTGTATGGGCTGGCAAAAACTTGCTCAAATGCATCTGGCTTTCCCTTTTCCGTTAGGATCGTCATAGATACTGGTACTCCTCTACTTCTGTTATAACTGATCAGATGCCAGGATTATGCACATAGATTAATTTTAGTGCTCTCAGTTTACTGATTTATCTGTTTTACAAAGTCAGAACTAACATGTAAGTAGGATTTTCAAACTTCAAGCAGAAATGTATAAATAACAAAGTAATTTTCAGTTTTAAACTACTAATTTGTTTTTCAAATGCCTGTAGGCAAGCCATGATAATTAAGGAAGGATTGGGGATTTTTTTCTAAATACAGTATAAATTTTTTTTAATTTTATAAAAGTTCTTTTTAATTTTAATGCAAAAGGTACTAAAATGTACCTTCTCTCTGTATTCAGTTCATTACTTCAGGACCCTTCTGTTCACATTAGGGAATTGATCAAGTTCACTTTATTACGTTACCATTTTAAACTCAGAATTAGAAGATTTGTGAAGGAAAACTGAGCTGAACTCCTGAGTTTCACTCTGGCGTTGCTGCTGGTGGGCAGTGTGCCGAAGAGCAGTTCATGGCAGCAGGAGCCGCTGTATCGGTTACTTGCACTAAGTTACCGTGAACCTGTCTGGATTGCTGCTGTTAGGAATTGAACCTTGGACCAGCTGAAACTCTGAGTTTCTTGTGTCTGACTGAAAGACTCTGATTTGTTGGTTCTGACAGCACAAACTCACGTGCGTGTGTGGGCCTGCTAGGTTTCAGCTAGGAGGCAAAGAGCCGTGGCGTGTAGGAGTTGCACCTTGTCTTTCTGGCTAGGAAACAACTTCTAAAACTACCCAAGCTTGCTGCAGCATAAATCTGTGTTCTGGCCACCTGTTGCTGTACAACTTGCCTCCTTTTAACAAGTCACCTTGGATTACATTTTCATTCTTGTTTTCTTGTACTTTGATCTCTGAATAGTTCACTTTGAGTAGAGGCATACTGAAAAATGTCCAGTGCTGCTAAACTCAGGTTTGGCTTGCAGTCGCTTTAGTATTAGCGCAGCGCTTGACTTTTGTGTGAGTTGAGGCCAAGACTGAAGGCATTAATTACAAATGCTCGAAAATTATATGGTTTAGTGCCTACACACTGTTCCTCAAGTGAATTTTCACTACTGTGTAACTGTTGTTCGGTAGGTATTTTACCAAGTTAACATGCTCTAAAGACTTCCTTCAGTGAACTCAAATCTCTATGAGCAGAGCAGCAGTGGTGGTTTCTGTAATGAAAATTCTTCCCTAGCAAGTCTGTTCAAAAGCAGTATTTGTTACCTTCTGGGAAATGAAATTGATGCTCTTTTTATAGTTGCTATCGGTTTGCAATATTTGGGGTTGGTTTTTTTTATTTTTTTAAGCTGTTTAAGTGTGTTTTAATTGGGGGTGTTGCTTATTGTTTGTCTGGGTTTTTTTTGTTGTTGAGTTTATTGGAAGTTGTTTTTTTGTATTGTATGGGTTTTGGTTGGGTTTTTGTTTGTTGTTTGTTTTTTTTAAGCCATGAGAATTTGAGACTGTGGAAGTATCTATCCTTGTTTGTTGAGATGCGATAAGAGCCTGACTCTTGTCCTTTTGGCAGCAGAGTGACTTTTATGAAACAGTTTGACGGTAGCTTGTGGTAGCTGAAATCACAATTCCAGAGCATTATTGGAGCAAAACTACCTTCCGTATGTTGTGTCTAACATCAGAATTTTAGTAGAGAATAGAGGCAACAATACCATATATTTAAATGGTAGAAGACAGCAAATCTTGCTGCTTTTCTGAATGCAAAGCTTTTTTCACTTTCAGTGTAGTTAATGTATGGGAGATACTAGGAAGATGATTGATTCATTTTTTCTTTTTAAACCAGTCTTTGATGTAGAACTGTAAAAATATGTGCATATGATCAATTCACAGAATCATAGAATAGTTTGGGTTGGAAGGCATCTTGAAGAGCCATCTAGTCCAACCTCTCTGCAATGAGCAGGGACCTCTTCAACTAGATCAGGTTGCTCAGAGCTCCATCCAGCCTGACCTTGATTGTTTCCAGGGATGGGGCATCTACCACCTCTGTGGGCAACCCGTTCCAGTGTTTCACTGTTCTCATAGTGAAAAATTTATTCCTTATACCTAGTCCGATAATCTCCTTTAGTTTAAAGTCATTTTTCCTTGTCCTATCACTGCCTGTGCAGTTGTAAAAAGTTCCTTTCCAGGTTTCTTATAGGCCCCCTTTAGGTCCTGGGAGGCTGCTATAAGGTCTTTCCAGAGCCTTCTCTTCTCCGGGGTGAACAACCCCATCTCTCTCATCCTGTCCTCATAGGAGAGGTGCTCCAGCCCTTTGAATTCATATTTAAGCAAATACTGCTGTATATGAAATATAGTTTATATGCTGTATAAACTAGTAGCTACTAGATGAAGCATGTTTCTGCAAGAAATTGAGTATTTTTGCTAAATGTTAAATAAATAAGAAATGCTTAACTGTACTATTGGTAATTTCACTTCCTCTAGGTGAAGGGAACTAGAGATAGTTTCTTTTCTCATCTTTAGTTGCCTGCGACTACTTTAAAGTCCATCAGGGCCAGTTTTGTTTTAATTTGAGGAGGCTTTAAATTTATGGTCATAAACTCTTTATCAGTAGTCAGCTCTTCTCCTCACCCTGGCAAAAACACTCCTTATGTAAGTGTTAGGTGTATATAGCCATAGCTACTAATAGTTCAAATAGATTAAAATACAAAGCAGAATCTTTGAAACAGAAAAAATAAGGTAATAGTGACTTGTGTTCCTTTTAGGTTCCTTTAAGCTCAGTTAGGAGACTTCAGCTTGTGAGAGCTTGTACTTCAGCACCTTTCACTTTCTTACTCGTGCACTCATTACTATAAAATTTGTCCAGAATGAGGGGTCAGAAACAGCACAGCAAATAATATGAAAACAAATAGTAGTTCTTACAAATATGGTTTTTTGCAAATTTAGGCTTGGTTTTAAATTGAGGCTGTCTGTGCTTTGCTGATAGAGTGTTTTTACTTGTTTCTCTTCTAAATCCTTATTAGAAGTAAATGGATTTGTATGAACCAGAAAGATGGACATACTGGTCTTAGTTCTTTGAAAGTTTATCTTGAGTTTGAGTTGGTTTTATGTCCTTCAGTTAAAAGTTGAGTGTCTAAGAAAGCTAGCTGATATTTTTAACAACAAAACTTACCTGGTTTGTGTGCTAAAGGGTAATCAAGTACATTTTCAATTTTTCTGTGCTTGTATCTTCAGATTACAACTGATGGGAAACCCAAGATAATTGATATAATTGACACCACAGGCAGTGGTGATGTAACTACATGTACCATTGCAGAACCTAAAGATGGAGAAATTACTGGTCTTTCTGGAAGAACTTTAAAGGTGAGTATACAGAGACACCGCTGGACATTGTCTTCTTTGCTTAACAGCAAATTTAGCACCTGTTTTGATTTTTACAGAACTTACTTCCTTTTAACCAGATGTTGTGGTTTAAGTCCAGCTAGCAGCTAAGCACCATAGAGCTTCTCGCTCAGCCTTCCCCCAGCAATATGGGGAGAAGAGAATCAGAAGGGTGAAATTGAGAAAACTCATGCATTGAGATAAAAACAGTTTAATAGGTAAAACAAAAGCCTTGCACGCAAGCAAAGAAAACAAGGGATCCATTCACCACTTCCCATGGACAGGCAGGTATTCACCCATCTCCAGGAAAGCTGGGCTCCACACATAATGGTGACTTGAAGATAAATGCCATCACTCTAAACGACTCCCCTTCTTCCTTCTTTCCCCAGCTTTATATGCTGACCGTGATGCCATATGGCATGGGATATCCCTGTGGTCACTTGGGATCAGTTGTCCCAGCTATGTCCCCTCCCAAATCCTTGTGCATCTCCAGCCTGCTCACTGTTTGGGGTGGGAGAGAGAAAAAGCCTTGACTCTGTGCAAGCGCTGCCCAGCCTCAGCTAAAACATCCCTGAATTATTAAGAATGTTCATCACAAATCGAAAACACAGCCCCGTATCAGCTACTGTGAAGAAAATAAACCCTAGCCCAACTGACACCAGCAAACCAGATCTTACCCAAACCTAATGCTACACTTGTTCTTCCTCATGCAGATTGCTTAGTGTTTCTTACACTTTTTATATGTCTTTATTTCTGATGTTTTCTGTAGCTGAATGGGGGTGTGTACAGGGCTTTTTGGGGAGCTTGATAATCATTTAATTATTTGTTCAAAACAGTATTGGTTATAGCTTTGGAAACTGGCTGAAGAAGATACACTAATGCGCTTTAAAAATATCAGACACAGTTGTGTCTTTATAAGTGCTAGTATTTTCCACGTATGCATAAGCTGCGAGAGGAATTGTGTTAAGCTCGTGGTGTATAGTTTTAGAGACTGAAAAATCTATGAGGACCTAGTTGTAGACTCACTGAATTCTCACTATGCATAGAACAGAAAGGGTGTAGGGTTTTCAGAGAGGACATGAAATCTACTAGAGGTCTTGGGTACACAGAACTGCTAATGTTGCTAACATGTTCTTGATTTCCTGATTCAATTGATGATGTGGTATGGGGCATCACATCTTTGGATCTCTCCATGCTGTCAACTTACTTCTCAGTTTTGCACGGAAGATGATTGTAAGGCTGAATCTGTTGCTCTTTTACTGTTGTTACTAGGATGAGCAGATGCTGATATACTGAGTCTAAATTGCGTCAAGATGTGAAATGAGATATTCAGGTGTTTGTCATGACTTCAAACCATACTCCCTCATGTTAGTGTGGGTCTTTTCATTTATAGTACTATTATTTCCCCAGACCTCTCCCCAGTAAAGTCAGTAAAGCCGAGGCTTTGTGTTTTAAAGGTAGACTATCAGGGTAACTGATACTTAAAGATGTTCAATGGCAGTGTCACATGACCTGATACTGATTCTTTGGGAACTGGATTGAAAATGCCATGTCATGTTGTTGAAACAGTGCAGTAGTTACTGTTATGGAGATAGGGAATTAAATTGGCAGTATTTGCAGGTTTGTTCTGCTTAAGTTCTCTTACAGTGTTGGGCTTTTTTTTGTGGAGTTTTTTTAATGCCATTAGTTAACCTATTTCTAAATATCCTTTTCTGTAGATTCCAGCAAACTGGGTAAATCCTTCAGGCAAATATCACATTGGCATAAAAAATGGCTATGATATCTATCCTAAAGCTCTTAAGGAGAGGATTCAGGTAAGGAGGAATGATCTTTTCTTTCTGGTATATAGTCGTATTTTACTGTTCTGTTTCTTAATTTTGTTAGAAAACCACAGCATGTGATTTGCTAACATACTTAGGCTGCTAACCAGCACTTTCAAGCTATTCTCTCTGATTTTTATTATTTACATAATCCATTTCTTCTGTGATTTTTTTTCAGAGCAACAGGTCAGTGCTCCTCCTCATAGTGGTCCATTGAGGCGAAAAGTACAGAAATTACTGACACCCATAATTTTTTTTCAATTGTATAGCAATTTATGTTTATTTATACTATTGTATGGAACTTTTTTAGCCACTGTCTCAAATCAGAATTTTCAAATTATTTTTGTAGACTTCGTACTTTGACATGTGGCTCTTAATATATTGAGGAACCTCTGTTTTATTTTACAGAAAGAGCGCAAGGAAAAGCTCTGGGATCCTGTTCACAGGCTGGCTCTAGCAGAGGCCTGTAGGAAACAAGAAGAATTTGATGCTGCTCATAGCTCTCCCTCACAGGTTTGTATTAAGTCTAAATTTATAAACTTGTTCTTTGCCACAATTTGTTTCTGGTCCACAGGATTAAAACGTTTCATTAGATGAGTGAAGGAAAGGTACTTGTGAATATTTTGGCAGATAACTTACCAGTGTATCTTCTGATTAATTTTAGAAGTCTTTATATGGGTGGTTGTTTGGTTTGCTTAGTGTTGTTCACTTTTGAAAGTTGATGTCAAAGATGAAAATGGTATTACTTCAAAAAATTTGTTGGATATTTTCAGTAAGTTTTGTTTTTAATTTAATATGCTAATTTTTGAGGCCACCATCCTTGCTGTGTTCAAGTTGGAATTTTCTAAGTATATTCTTTCTTTTGTAAACGGTGTTCTATTTCAATGAAGTACCAGAAATGCCTCAGGTACTACTTTATCATTTAAGAGTCTTTAAGAAAATAATGGCTTTAAATGTTACGTTTACAGAAATTAGTAGTAGTGTTACATAATAGGCCAAAAATAAATAGTGCGCTGTTGAAAGCCATTGAACTTCTTGACGTTTGTGACTCCTAGGATAGTCGAACACTCCTGAGAAAGTAATGGAACAAATGTATAGAACCAGAAAAGAATGTAGGAATACCTATCTTGTAATAATTTTGGAAATACTCTGACTGAATTTTGTTTGCCTTATTAGGTAAATAAGCTAATAAAAGAAGAACTTCAAAATCAAGTGGAGTTGTTGAATTCTTTTGAGAAAAAATACAGTGATCCTGGCCCAGTATATGATTGTGTAGTGTGGTATGATGGTGAGACCTGGAGGTAAATGACTAAACTTGTCTAAAATGACTTGTTCTATACGTAAAAGAACAGCTTTCATTGAAGACTTGTTCCCTTTTGTATCTGCCCTCTTTATAGAGATTTTAAGTATTTTTCTCTTTAAAATAATCCTGCTGTATCAGTTGAGTTTCTTGACAAAGTTCTGGTCCCAAATGAAGATGGGGTAGAATAAAGTCTTACTGAAGACAGTGTGATATGAGTGTAAGCTTATGGGATTTTTTGTCTGAAGCAGAATAAAACTGTTTTGACTATCCACTGGTGATATGAAAAGAAACCAAAACAAAACAAGTGTCTGTGTACAGACTTCAGGATGTAACATGGTACGTTTCTTGACTGATAGTGTGCATCATACAAGAGTAAAACTTCAAATGTTCGTGTACCGGCGCTGAATATCTTCCTTGAGTAAAATTTCTTCCTTGAACTTGCATGAATTTTCATACGCTTGCTTTTCAAATACAGATTTTTTTGAATTTAGTAGTGTTTGAAAATCAGTTTATTTAGCTAACTTCGTAGTTTCTGAATCTGAAGTATAAACAACCAGGTTTTAAAATAGTTGCTTAAGGAACTATTTAGAGATACCATAAACACAGAACCAAACTTTTTGAAGTCTTTGTGCTATGCTCAGCTGGAGAGGGTAGATAACCAAAAGTTTGCAGCAGCTGGGAAATTGCCTTTTTGTTTGTTTGTTTTTGTCAACAGAGCCTGCATAGATACAAGTGAGAGTGGTGACTTAGCTAACTGCACAGTGCTGAGAACCTACAAAGAGGCTCAGGAATATGGATCTTTTGGAACATCTGAGATGCTGAATTATTCTGTGAATATATATGATGATGGAAACCTCCTTTCCATTGTGACAAGTGGAGGTAAATAAAAGTAATCATAAGTACATTTTGCTGCTAAGTAGGTATCATGAGAAGCAGTAATTTGTATTGGGTCCTGATTCTGATACTTGGGATGACTTGAGGCAGCTGTCGTAATACAGTGTCTGTATTATGGCTTTTAAGATCAACACTCGTATTTCCATAACTAAATGTATAATGACAACTCATTACCAAACTTGCTTGCATTTTTGTATGAAATATTGTCAACTTTATATACATAAGCATGTATACGTAGAATGTGCATATTTAGGTACTCTTTAAGATGTTCCTGCATCTTAAAGCCTAAACTGAAGAGAACCTTCTTTCAAAAAACCTTTTTTGTTTTGTTTGTTAAATATAGAGTGATTTTTTTTTTTTTTTTTAGTTGCTCTCCTTTATACTTGTATACTTTAAGAGTCTTAAATATAATATCTGTGAACAAAATGGGTATTGGTCTTTATTTAGGTTTTTACAAACTTTTTTTTCTTATGTCAGCTGTCACTATAACTGTAGCTCCAACCACTCTGAACCCTTTTTAGTGTATTCTTTAAATAATCATGGTTTGTTTTGGAAGCAGACTGGTTAGGATGGTATGGATGCATTGGCTTTGAAAGGTGCTCTTAATTGCTCAGGAAACTATCCCATCTAATTAGAGCTACATAAGCAGTTCAGGTTTCCAGGTGGTAACTTTTTTGTTCCTTTCTGTTTCTGTGCAGTTCTGTTTTCTTTTCTTAATCCCTGCTATCTGAGTTGTCTCAGGTGTAATATTCTAACTTTGAGTAGGAACCGTTGAGCCTTCGAAGTAACTTTTGTTAGTGGAATTAAGTTAATGCTTCATTCTTCTCTTCCTGCTGCCTCCTTTCTCTCCTCAAAAAGCTGTGCTTTGTTGAACCTCATGCAGTTGGCCTCAGCCTATTGATCCAGCCTGTCCAGATCACTCTGTAGAGCCTTCCTATCCTCCAGCCGATCAGCACTCTCACCCAGCTTGTTGTCTGCAGAGTGACTGAGGATGCTCTCGATCCCCTTGTCCAGATCATCAGTAAAAATATTAAACAGGGCTGGCTCCAGTGCTGAGTCCTGGTGAGCACTGTCACCCTTTTGGTACCAGCACCACTGGTGACCGGCCACTGACTGGACTTATGTGCTTACAGCTCAAGAAGTGAAAATTAATTGAGCTATAGTGTATTGAATTCATATAAATGAAGTCCAGTAAACATACATACTTTTCATTTGCACAGGAGCACATGGAACACACGTGGCTAGTATTGCAGCTGGATACTTTCCAGAAGAACCCGAACGAAATGGTGTGGCTCCTGGAGCTCAGATTCTTGCAATCAAGATTGGTGATACGAGACTAAGTACAATGGAAACTGGCACTGGTCTAATAAGAGCTGTGGGTATTTCACTGAATAAATGATTAATCTCACCAATGTGACTTAAGTGTAGAATATTGTGAAACTTCATGCCCTACTTGTTTATAGGCTTTGTTTTAATACTCCTACAATATTGCCAACAAAAAAAACCCAAAAAACCAACCAAACCCACCCCCCTGCCAAAAAAAAACCCAACCAAAACCCCTAAAAGCAACCAGAATGTATTTTAAAGCGTATTTTAAGACTAGTGTTTTAATATAAAACAAGACTTCTGTTGCATTTCAGAGCACTTACAAAGGTTTTTCAGGCTAACAGACTTGCAGTGTCTGACTAGCTTGATGCATGAGAGAAGTTACTTGCATACTTGCTTTAAGTTCTTTCTATTGTCACTGTATTTTTTATAATTACTTAGATAACTGTAGAAGACATATAAATCTAGAATAGAGGCTAGTATCTACCGATGTTGCTGTATTTGTGTTAACTCTTCTTAAAAGTGAGGAAAAAGATCTTTCCTTGTAATGATAAAGAGCTTTTCTGTACAGTGAAGTGATAAGGAAAAATTTTACACAAGAAAAGGATATGAAAATAGAAAATACTATTTGTAGCCCATAGAATATTTTGGTATAGCAACATGAACAGTAATTTTTTTGCAACTTTTTGGAGTTCAACCAAACTGCACAGGAAAGGAGAATTTTATGTTCTCGAGGACAGACATTAGAGACAATACTGATGATGTCTGCTGTCCGCAGTTTTGTTGTAGGGTAATGTCTTAATTTATAGCTGGGAACATGGCAAGAATAAGGCTATTCAGGGAGTAGGTTTTTAAAATTTTCTTTATTTGTTGGGAAAATAGCATTTAACTGGTTGCAGTAAATTATTTTCTAGAGTCAAGAGCTTTATCTGTATTTTGTAGATATGTAGCAGATGAGTTTAAGCAGATGTTTTCTGTCATTCCTAAACTTAATTACTTTCTATGACTAGTATATATTTTGACTTCCATTTTTACTTTATCAGATGATAGAAACAATAAAATACAAATGTGATCTTGTCAACTACAGCTATGGAGAAGCAACACACTGGCCAAATTCTGGGTGAGTAGTACTGTGGTTAAAGTATTTTAATTTCACAAAGGTGGAATTGTATTTGTTGAGCTTTGTGTAAGTCAACTAGTCACTAAGAGTGAATCATCCAGGCTCATATGATTTGTATGTTATAAACTGTGCAGTATAAATTTTAAGCTGGCTTTGAAAGAAGTAAACATAAAAAAAGCTTTTAATTTATAATATGTACCCAAATATATAATACAGAGTTTTATAATACATATACAAATAATATTTTAACATGATAAAGAACTTTTGTAGTTGCAACACCACATGATCTGTGGGGTATTTTTTGAAGATCTAAGATCACTACATAGTTGTTACTCCTTTTTGAAACCAGAAGATATTTTTGTGGTCAGCTTCTGTACTGGAACCGCCTCTGCTTAGGTGTGGGAAGCAGGCTGCATAATATTCCTTGTTTGGTGAATGGTCGGAGGTTCTACTGGAAGTGGGAGCTTTGTCCTGTGGAAGAAAGCAGTATTGTTGAGTAAATGATTTATTTCTTTCTCTTCAGGAGAATTTGTGAAGTGATTAATGAAGCAGTGTGGAAACACAATGTAATCTATGTTTCAAGTGCAGGAAATAATGGTCCTTGCCTTTCTACAGTAGGATGTCCTGGTGGAACTACATCTAGTGTAATAGGTAAATAAGCCATTTTGAAAAAGTTTTTGACAGTATTCAGTTTCTGTCTTTTCAAGCTTTGTTACATATTTGATTGCTGAAGTAAATCTAAAAAATTGTCTACTGGGCTACAGGGTTAATTCTGAGAGAGGTACTTGCTCTATGCTTAGGTATACAAATTTAGATTGTTTACCTACTTAAAATTCAAGACCTTACTTGTGTAGAAAAGAGGTAGGAGGCAAATGGTCTTGATTTGATGTGGCTTTGTATAAAATTTGCAAAAGAAATCTTTGGTCTGACTTATCTGAATATTTCGGGATTACTTTTTCAACTATAGCTGTCTAGGCACACCACTCTGCTCCAGCCAATAGTTGCTGGTAAATGCAACTTAGAATCATATTTTTATAAGTTGGATTCTGATTAATCTTCTGGGAAGTCTTGCAATGCATTCTGAACTGTTAGAATTACAGTTTTGGATCATCTGTCTTTATCAGATAATTTTTATTTTTAGTGAAACAAATTTTTTAATTTGGATATAAAGTAATCCCATGTCAGGACCTAGACAAGTCCTTGTAGGGGAGGAATTCTTCCAGCTGCAGTGCCACTTCTGTGCAAGTCTATTATTGTCATTAAAATTCTTTTTCTGATGGGATAATACATGGTTTTGATATTTTAGTGAAAGATTGAGTTGTAAGATTTAGCAAAATGTCTACCATTCAGGGGTAGTTTCCTTAGTCTTAATTTTTATATAAATCCTCTATTGCCTCACTAGTGCATTACACAAGATGATGATTACTTTCTGAAAGCTTATCTGCTATTAATTCACTACTGAGACTGAAAGTTGAAACTGGAACTAACAAGCTCTTTTCAGGTCTGCACTGGCTTTGCTCTTACAGTACCTCTACTCTGTCAATTCAACTTAGTTGCATCACTCTAGAGGCCGGGTAATTATTCACATGCCAAGTAGCTTGCTCCTGTCCTCCATCTGGAGTGAACCAGATAGAGTTTTTGTTTTTTGAGGGTAAAACAAAATACAGCTGACAGGTTGGCTTAGTTCACACAGACACAGACATGGGCCTTGCCAAATTCGTCAGCGTGGTATGGTAGTTTTCTACCACCCTGGTAGTGCTTGTGCTATAAACAAAGTGGAGTGTTAACCATTTCAAATAGGTGGATGACATAGTTGCTGTGTGGATCCTTGGCATTCTCTTCTAGAAATGCTGCTTTACCAGGCTTTGAAGTAGTCATTTACATACTCTGTGCACTTGGAACTGATACCCAGTAAAGACTGTCTCCTGACTGTTTGAGATGTGTGGATGTGGTCATTTGCTCCAGGGGTGTAGCTGTGAGCCACGTGAGCATGAACCAATTCACATGGATTGCTCTGACATGCAGTCCTTGTAGTTTGTGGCAGAGCAGTGTAAACAGAGGAAGGGGGCGAGGGGGAGAGAGAAGACATGTAAAGCTACCTATTGTGAAAGAAATGTAGAAGATGAATACATTGTATTCCAGCTGAATGAAAGTGAAACTTGGAAGTTTGCATGGTATTTTAATATTACACAGTGTACCCATCTGCATTGTTACTGCATAGCATGATGTTTTACACTTGCCTTGCAAAAATATCTGTATTTAATGAGATGGAAAATTTGTGTTTCCATTTTAAATGTCAAGCCAGAATTCTTCTCACAGTGAATTTAAACTACAGAAGTATTTTACTTTAGTTTCTAATAAAAATTCATATTACGTCTAAAACGCTTGAATGTTTTTTACAGGTGTTGGTGCCTACGTGTCACCTGACATGATGGTTGCTGAATACTCTTTAAGAGAAAAACTGCCAGCAAATCAATACACTTGGTCATCCAGAGGGCCTAGGTAGGTTATATTCCAAGAACAAATTGATTACTTTGGAGTTCAGATTATGTAACTCAAAATCTAAAATTGGTCACTAATACTAAAATAAAAGTATTTTTTTCCTGTGGAAAGAGCATAACTAGCCTGCTCTTCTGATAACACCTTTGTATGTTGGGCTCTGGAACCTGTGGGAGAGAGGGACTAGCATAGAACTGCCTTAGCACAGCCTGTATTTTTCTGGAGAGTATTTGGGTGCAGACCTATTCAAAGATGATAAAAGTTACTGAAAGGTTGTTTGGAAATTTGGGTTTTTTTTTTATTTCCTTTTTTCTGTAGCATTTATTTCATTAAGTTAGTGTGGTGAAGTTAAATATGCTGTAAGTGTCGAAGATTAAATTAAATACTGTTACTGCAGTGGTGTTACTTCCGAATTCATTGACATTGCTGTGATGGCATGACTTACTCAAGGGTTTTGCTTGAATCCAGTAGAGGTGTAAGTAGGCAGAAAAAATTGCTTTCTACCTCACACTACAGAAAATTTTCTGAAAGATCTAGAAAAGAAATTTTAAGGGCAATGTAAACTCCAAATTTTATTTCATGTTTCAGAAGCCTTTGATAGTAATGTGATTGACTAACGAATAAAAAGTAGTAACATCTCTTCTTGAGTTCTTGCCTGTGTTTAGACTTTGGAATTGTTCTCTGGCTGTTATGATGTATGTATATTTACGGGCAAGTATATTGTTTCAAGAATCTTTCTCTGAAGAACTGTCATGTTTTGTGTAGGGAAAAGAGAAAAGTGCTCTCTGCCTTCAGCTGAGAAAGGGAGATGGATTTATAATTAATTTTGATAGACATATTCACACACACATATATATATAAATTGCTTTTTGTGTGCTTAGTTGCTGTGCCCTGTAAAATAGTCAGAATAAACATATGTCAGCTAAAAGGCCAAGTCTGACCAAAGGAGGATTCTTCTTTAGGGTGCAGTATGAAGCTGACTGGAGAGTTCCTGAAGTTTGCCAGAGTAGTTTTGATGTAGGGATCAGTCTTTCCCAGTAAGCAGTAGAGGCTTTCAGGCAGATGTGCTGTGCACTGCTTGTCCAGAGGTGTTGGGATGCAGAACCTCTTTATGGGTTTATATACAACTGTTATAAAATGTCCAAACATCACATTGCAGTGTTATACTTGGAATAGTCTGATTTCAGACAGGTTTTCGACATATGAAGCTGTTAGCGTGGGATATAAGTACCCTGAAATACCCTGCCTCTCCACAGAACTTAATAGCTCCGGCACAAGGCTGTCCTTACTCAAGCAGTGCAATTTTTGTCTATCCAGAGCAAGAAAGATGGAGCATATCTGGCTCATAGAGCTGAAAACCAGGTGCTGCTTTAACTGTGCCATAGGCACACAGTTGCTCTGTTCTTAAATATGCTTGTGAAAGAAAAAATGGGGTTTAGGCCCAGGTGATCCTGATCTATCTCTTGACATTACTTTTTATGTGTTCTCTCCTTGCCTTCTTGTCTCAGGCTTTGAATTCAAAACCTGAACTGGTAGTGAACTGTCAACATGGAAAATTAGAAGTCTAGATTTTGGATCTTTTCTAGCCTTCCTCTCCCTTTTGCTGTTTTTCTTTAAATGTAATAACCATTCAATAGGCTGTGTAGAACACTAATTTATTTACTGAAGTGTTTAATAGGTTGTTTGCGTGCATTTTCTAATTCAAATCCCAGAAAGTACTCCGCTGGCTAAAATGAAGCCTGGTGGAGAATACTGAAGGAGTGAAAATTTAGAAATCTCTCACTGTAAAACAGGCATAGCTGATGATTAACGTGACACTGTAAATTGCTTCTTGGTGGCACACTTTTTCTTGCGTTTAATGGGTTAATGGATTTAGTGAAGTAAAATGTTGTGAATGTTCTCTAAAGTGAACTTTATGTTGTGAATGTTCTCTAAAGTGAACTTTATTTTTTTAAACGTACTGACAACTTTAAGATAAAGTGTGGCAAAAAAAAAAAAATTGGTGTTTTAACCATTGCTTTTTAATGCTAGCACTGATGGAGCCCTTGGAGTAAGTATCAGTGCCCCAGGAGGGGCTATTGCTTCTGTTCCAAACTGGACTCTGCGAGGAACACAACTCATGAATGGCACATCCATGTCTTCTCCCAATGCATGTGGAGGCATTGCATTAGTATTGTCAGGTAAAGTGCTACAGTGTTAAACATAGATGCATCATCTAAAAGAGGTTAGATACTTTTTCCTCTTAAAAAAATACTGTCACCTTCAAAATTTTTGTTGTATCCAGTAACACCCTTATTTTTAATTTCAGGACTCAAAGCTAATAATGTTCATTACACTGTTCATTCTGTCAGAAGAGCTTTAGAAAATACTGCAGTGAAAGCTGAAAATATAGAAGTATTTGCACAAGGACATGGTATTATTCAGGTACTTGCAAGCAAAAAAATTCAGTATAATATAAATAACTGCCGGTGAAAAACTAACCCACAAAAAAAAGCAGCTTTTGAGGTGATCTCACTCAGTTTATTCCATGCTACTTGATTCTCAAATCTCACTGGGAGAGAGGAAGGGAATGCAGTGGGAGGGGAGGAGGAATGAGAAGGTTCTTCCAGTTTCAGCATGCAGTTACTGTAAAATAAATGTGATAACTGGACACGTTCTTAGACTGATCAAAAAGATAAGTGGACATAAGAGTGGGATGTAGATTTTTATCATCCACATGTGAGTTTGGGCGCCTAAATTCTGTCCTAATGTCCAGAAATGTTTTGATGTATTGTCAGAGACAGCTGAACTTGTTCTGTCCAGACAAAAGCTAGAACTGTAAGTTCTGGGCAGTGAAAATAGATACCCACGCTAGTTCACAAAGAAGTACAGCTGCAGTTGTACGGTGACTTTGCTGCAGGCCTGTACTAGACACTCTGAGTGCTCATTGTTTCCTGTGGGCTTCAGAGTAGCTTGGAAGTCTGTGGTATAAACCTTTGTGTGATAAAGGCATTACTGAGTGTCTCCCTGTGCATAAGCTTATGTTCTTACAGAGCTGGGCCTGGTTTTTGCCTGCAGTTGCTCCTGTCCTAGTCTAATAGAAGTAGTAAGATTTTTCTCTTGACTTCAAGATGCCAGATATTACATGCTTAGCCCAAAACTCATGTTCTAGAGATGCTAGGACCTAGTAAGTAATATCTGCTAAGCACATCTGTAATGCTGTGTTTGATACAGAATGCAGCAGTGGTGGTAGCCATATCAAATAAAGAATGAAATGCACCAGTCATAGTTGATGTTTTAGTAGCCCGTGATTAAATCATGTGTTAAAATGTGATTAAAATTGCTCTGGGAGACAAAGCTGTTGTATGTCCACTTGTCTCAAAGGAGAGTACCCTAATCTTCACTGGTGAAGGTACCTTGCTGTCAAGTAGAAGAGAATTTAAGATTTTTGTAGTCAGTAAAATAGCAAGTGAGGTTAGAAGGGTGTCTTCTTAAAACAAGAAGGTGAATTTGTTATGTGAGTTTATTGTGACGGCCCATGTATTTAGACCCAGGGCTGGATTTCATGACCTGATTGTTTTACTTTATACCAATATATAAAACTTGTATGGTTATTCTATTACTTGTCTCTTTTGAATTACTCAACTTCTTATCATATAAAAGCTTTAAATGTTTTCACTAGTGTTGTTCCACCTATGAAAAAGTCACCTAAATTAGATTATGAGGTTTGGGCCTTGTAGTCCTCTTCTTCGAAGTTCTCTGAATAACTAATTCTAAATAAGGAATCTTTTGATAGATTTATAGTTGAGGAGACTTGACTTTTTTTTTAAATTTTAAATGTTCTTGGCCTTCTGGGCTCTCTGTGGCCATCGCAAACTGCAAAAGTTGCCTCATTTCTCTACTGAGTATCATGCAAGCACATGTGGCTCAGGTAGCACGTGAGGTACTTCTGTTTGTTGCTGTGCTTGCTCAACACTTCGTATTGAAGGGAATATGCATAAATTGCTATTATGTTGAAATTTGTTAATTTAGAACTTGCTCTTTCTAACAGGTTGATAAAGCCTATGACTACCTCATTCAGAATTCATCATTCACAAGTAACATCGGCTTCACAGTTACTGTCGGCAGCAACCGTGGAATCTACCTCAGGGATCCGGCTCAGACAGCAGCACCATCTGATCATGGGGTTGGCATAGAACCTGTCTTTCCTGAGAATACAGGTAGGAAAGAGCTTTTGTAGGTGGAGGTGTGGGGAAATACAAGTGTGAACTTGAAACGAAAAGCTGTGATAATGAGGAGTGATAGGAATCTGTACTATAAAAGAAGTCAGTGTAACCCTAAGTTTCATGGTAAAGGAAGATATGCAAATTAACAACTTTACCATTTCAACCTTAGATGTATAACTGTAGGGCTTTCATGTTTTTTGGGGAGTCTGTTGCTTCATGCTTCCTCTCACTGAAAAAAAGAGTTCTCTCTTTGTTCTGTAGAAATTTAAAGGGAAGTTGGGGGCTACAGAGAAACAGAGAAAAGTAATCACAGATCCCTGATGTTTCATGAAATCACAGAACTTCAAGGTTTTTGTGGTAGATAACTTTTGAAAAAGGTTGATGACTCATCTAAAGATGAAAGCACCTACTCAGAAATCAGTTTCTCAGTTAGTTAAAGACTGTAAATTCTAGATTTGGACTTTAATTTGTTAAACAAGATTTTTCTCAGGTTGTGAAAACTTAGATAGACTTCCATTCAGTATCGAGTAGTTAATATCTAAGGGCAGTACAGGAATTTATACAGATTTTATTACTACATTACTAACTTGTACAGATCAAAATAAGGTTTGACTTTTTTCCACAAACCATTTTGCCCTGCTTTTCTGTATTTAATAAAAATTGGAACTCACTGAGAGACTGAGTTATGTTGTATTTACAAATTGAGCCATGTGAGATCTTGTTACTGAGATTATTCCTTTCCTAAAACCTGTGATGATCAAGAAGGTTGGCATGTGACAAAGGGATGAGTTTATTTAGGGGCAGAAAGGCTGTGAATTGGAACAGGTTACTGACTCCAAATAACTTAATTGTTTGAAAGTTTACATTGTGATTGGTGCATTTTAAATTTATGATGTGACACAAAATAATCGTTCACTAGACTTCTGCAGGATATAAGCAATCTAAAAACAATTAGGCATTTGCGATGGATGACTAGTAGTTGTAGACATTGTTTCCCTAGTTTTCCCTAGTACTTGTTTTCTGTAGTTATTTCTGTGCTGTGTCTGGTTTCTTCAACAAGACTGTGTATGAGAAACTGTAAATAAGAGTTTAAGGGAGGCTGATTGCTGAGTTTGTCTGTTGAAGTTGTCTTCGAGCTTTTATTGCTTCTCATGTACCTGTAATAGTGTGTTCTTTTCTCTGCTTAATCAAGATGTGATGAAATACCTGAAAATTAAGCTAAGCTTAATTAGGACTAGGAAACAGGAAAAAAAATTTTCAAAGTGTTAATTATCTTTGGAGCAGGAGGAAGCTGCTAAAATATTTAAACTGCATTGGATGCTTTTCTGGAAGCTGTGCTTTAATACATTTTTGGCATAGAAGCTAATTTGCAGAATCTGCCAGATTGACTGTTTGCAAAATCTGACTAGATTATCATAGTAATTTTAATAGACTTTACCTCTTGCTTAGTATGCATTGTATTGTAGTTTGATAATTAGCCTAGCATTCAGAATCAATGTGATTCCTTTTTTTATTGTATTTCTCTGCATAAGGCAACGCTTTATTTATAGAGGGAAGTTTATACCTGCTTCCGGACTGTGTTGTGGGTAACTGAAGTATTGCTTCCCAGCCTACCTTTGACTTTGTCAGATTTCACTGTTTCAGGGGAGAGGAATTTTAAAGCTGGATATCACCTTTATTTTACTGTCTACTGCTGCTATTCTGTTTTTGTCAAGCTGAAAGAAGTAATACAGAACACTCTCCTTTGTGCAGAATCTGACATCCAGGGGCCCTAAGGAATTGATTCCTATTGTATTTTACTGATGTGTACATTTTAATGGCAAATAACTTACAGTGGACTATGTGCACATAATTGAGTTATTGAATTGTTTTTTAAATTTGTTTCCTGACAGAAAACACTGAAAGAATATCTCTCCAGCTTCATTTAGCTTTAACTTCAAATGCACCGTGGGTCCAGTGTCCTAGTCATTTAGAACTCATGAACCAGTGTCGACACATAAATATTCGTGTGGATCCACGTGGCCTGAGAGGAGGAGTACATTATACGGAGGTGTGGAAGTATTGGTGTTCTGAGCAAGGTTTTGTGCCCTTGTGTGCCCTTATGGGGTCTCTGCCAATTTTTTTTGAAGTAATTTTTGAGGAAATAAAATCTGTGTGCTGTACAGACCAGAAAATAGTGCCACACTGCATTTCACTATACAGACTGAAGTCAGGGTTCAGCAACACTTGTGCTATACAATGTTGTATAGCACATGCCTGTAGAACTTTGAGTATCTGTGTTTAAAACATAAAGGCACATAGAAAACATAAGCCAGATTACCACTGATTAAGTTTTTTTGCTCTGGATATATCTTAATCTATCTTAATCTCAGTCCTGTATTATTATTGAGGATAGAGATTTGTGGGTTTCTGTAGTTTTAAATACTTCTTTATTTTGTGGTGGCTGAAGGACTGTCTTGCCTTTTGTGGTGTTGCCATGCAGTCTTGTATAGAACAAAGATTTTCCTTTACCTTGAGGAGTTGAGTGGGCACAGTGGTGTAATGAATTTTCTTGTTTCCTCACCTCTACTCCATCCCATTTTGGAAGGTGAAGGAGAAAAACGTGTGGTAATGGCTGTGTACAGTAGAAGATTTTGCCGACTTTAAGCTTCTACATTCAAGTTTGGTCAAATGTACTAAGGAAGCCATTAAATTTCTCATTTTCTGTCTCAGCCATCCTCTTTCAGTCCTGCATAAGAAATCAACCAAGAAAAAAACATTTTTCATCCCCCTCTCTTCTCACCACAAGCCTTTATTTTAACTCTGAAATGTTGCCATTGCATTGTGGTTGGTCATAATGAAGGTGATACCACCTTGCTCTTTGGAAGTGCTTGCTTGGGATGTTTAGAATTGCAAGTCTTCTATGGTACCGCTGAGGACATTTTGTCAAAGTCACTGTGAGTGGGGTGAGGCACTGGAACAGGTTGCCCAGAAAAGCTGTGGATGGCCCATCCCTAGCAGTGTTCAAGGCTAGGTTGGATGGGGCTTTGAGCAACCTGGTCTAGTGGAAGGTGTCCATGGCAGGGGGGTTGGAACTGTGCTGTTGATAAGGTCCCTTCCAAACCAAACAATTCTCTGATTGAACCAATTTTCAGAGATAGTATTTAAAACTTGACTATGAAAGTCACGGTAAATCAGGCTTTAGTTTTTCAAACATAATCCTGGGAGAGAAGGATAAAAATATTTGTTATATGGCAAAAAGTCTTTTAGCTGAACTAAAATGAGTCTGAGACAAATTCTGAGCTGAAACAAAGTTGAGCTGTTGATGTAGGGACTATCAAATATGGGTTGAAAGCTTGAAAATTTCTGAGAAAAGACTGAAATGAGTCAAAATGGGAAATTTTTTTTTTTCTCAGTGATTGTTGGTGTTTTTCTAGGGTGACTGGTCAAATGACCTTTTCTCCTCAGTGATAACTACAAAGATTCAAAATACTCTGCAACTAGTTTAAGTTGAATGTTGTCTTCTATAGTTTAATTTTGACCAAAGATTTTATGTTGTTGTGTTTTATTTTGTTAGGTGTGTGGATATGATACAGCAATGCCTAATGCAGGCCCTCTGTTCAGAGTTCCAATCACTGTTATTATACCGACAAGGTCAGTAAATCCAGAACTCAGAGAGTTCCTGAACTTCCTACAAACACCTGAAAAGATTCTTACAGCAGATTTATGCAGTTTTGATGTTTGTATAGTTTTGGTCATGACAGCAGTGTATCCTGGTGGGCTTGGCCACAGTGGCAGCAGCTTCCTGGTCCATCAGCATACAGATGCCTTCTGGCTGGTTGACCAAACTATCAATCAATGTACTAGTCATATGTGTAGGTCAACTGGAGATTGGTTTTTCATTTCTACCTGGTGAATGAGAATAGATAGAGCCAGAGGGCATTATTTGGCCATTGTACCTTGGAATAAGCTTTGATCGTGACTTCAGTACAGTGAGTTTAGAGTTGGTATTGCATCTGTCATTGGTTTAAAAATAAGACTTAAGTGATGTTGATAAGGAAGGAGAGTATTTTATTAAACCTGTTTGGTGGACAATCTGCCCTGAGGAGGAAAGAAAACATAACTGTTCTCTATCTCGTTCATGGAAATACTTCTGCTTCCATACCTTAGCTCACTTCAGTGGCAATTCACTCAGCCGGGAAAAGCAGATCCACTGAAAATGAGGATTCTGTGATACTTCTGTTTAAGCGCTGTAATTTCAGGGAGGTGGGGATGGTGTTTACATAGTGTGGTGGAGCTGACATTTTAAATCTTTTGGATACATTGTGCTGTCGGATTCTGTACTAGTAGGATTAAAATAATTGGTGTTGAGGAGTAAATATCCTCATTGTACACATTTTTAGAGTATTTTTGCATTTTAAAATGTTTCCAAAATTGGCTTCGCAGCTTGTTTGACTACTATGTGTATTTTCCTTTTGACATACAGAGTAGATGAATCATCAGGCTATGACCTGACCTACACAGATGTTCATTTTAAACCTGGTCAGATCCGAAGGCACTTCATTGATGTTCCACAGGGAGCTACGTGGGCTGGTAAGGAAAATAACCACATTAAATAAATAAATTGCATCTGTCAGACTTGATGAAGTTGGTTTTAAATAATTTTGAGTTCTGCCTGAATGAATACTGAAGGTTTTGGCCCATGAATATGTAAACATTTGTTTGATTTTTAAGCTCTTAGAGGAGTGACTTTGAGTTATTTTACAGTTTTTGATATAGTAGGATCTTGATTCTAAGTCATAAACCAGCCAATAACAGTCTGAAGTGATTGGTGGAAGAATGCCCCATGTTTATGGAAAAGAATCACTGTCTGAGGCTTATCTAGTTTTTAAGGTGTATGGATGTAGTATTGAAAGAAGTCATAACTGAAGAAAATGTGATTTTCGAAGTGGGTAAAAAGCTTATAATTTTGCACAAAGGAAAAAAAAGGGATTTTTTTTTCTTGTCTTTCTTTGTGAGATGACTAAGCAATAATCCTGTCAAAAAATCTTTCATTTAGACTGAAGTTAGTGATAAGACTCTTAATTTGGAATCCAGCAGTCTGTTCTGTACAGATGATACACCTGTACCATCTGATTAATTTTGACCATTTAATTGAGACATGTTTCTCTTCTCATCCTCTGAACTTAGCTAGTTTTCTTTTAAACAGAAATGGCTTTTGAAATTAACTGATATAAACATTTTTCACATATGGAGCCGCTTGGGGGTACTGCATAACTTCTTAACTTATAAGTTACTTGTGAAAGTAATGTTTCTCTGGTGAATCTCTGCTTTTCTTTTAAAATGTTTGTGTCTTCAGTCTAAATTTCTTTTTCCTTAATCTAGAAGTGACAGTGTGTTCATGTTCAGCTGATGTGACTGCCAAGTTTGTGCTTCATGCCGTTCAGCTTGTGAAACAAAAAGCATACAGAAGTCATGAGTTCTACAAATTTTCATCCTTACCAGAAAAAGGCACAGTGACTGAAGCATTTCCTGTATTAGTAAGTTACCTTAAGGGTGGAGTAAATAAAGTAATGTATCAGTGCAGTATAACATGACTTTTTCGGGATTTTTTTTTCTAAGAAAAACCTCAAACCCAAGACATTGTGTGTTGGTTACAGTAGTGAATGCATCTGATTTTCAGTTTTGAGAAGATCTCTAATAGCTTGCTAGTTTTTCTGAGCTGTTTAGTAATATAATACACGTTAATCTCTTCAGCAGTTTGTTTCCCTTTCAGATAGGAGCTATGACTTGTTGGATAGTTCAGCATATTTTGCCTTTATTTTATTGTTTAACTTGATTATCTGGGACATCTTCATTTTGAAGCCAGGGGATAACTGACTGGCTCACATTCATACATCCTAGGTATAGCAGTCTTAGCTTGGATAATGGTAGCTCAGGAGTCCAGAACCATCAGGGAATGAGCTAACAGTTCAGGGATGTGGATAACAGAGCCTTCTTCTGAAGTTTGTCCTCTGCTTTGCTCAGTTTAGTTGTACAGCTCTAATGCCTAAGAGTAGTTATAACTTCTGTGTGATTCAGTCCCTTACCCTCTGTGAAAATGTCAGGTGGGGGACTGTAAGCTGTGTTGGTCCCATTGACACATTATGAATTTCATCATGTTCTTTAAAAACTGATACAAGAAAAACCCAGAGAGCCCCACCAACCAGACAAAAAACTAACCCAAACCTCCCAAGTTTTGTGTCATCTTTCTTAGGCAGAGAGTGAGATCTCTTTTTCTAATACATGTTTTTAGGGGACACACATTAAACTGATCTATGAACTAACCTGTCTCCCTAGTTTGAAGGATAAGAATGGAAGACAGAACATTTAACAGCAGTACCTTTTGTGTAGGGTATTCCCTGGCACTCTTTGTTTTGAGGCATTTGTCAGTCGTGTTGTTTTGTTGGAGTTTTGTGTTTCCTGAACCAAGTATAATGTCTTACTTGGTACTGTAGAAATCTATACAATTGGGGTAAATTGGACACAAGAGGTCTTTTTTGAATTGTACTCTGATCTTTTTTTTTGGCTTGGGCTGGGGGAGGCTGGGGTCAATAGAAGAGGAAGATAGGAGCTGGAGTCTAACTTTGTGCTTTTGTTACCCAGGCTGGAAAAACCATTGAATTTTGTGTTGCTCGGTGGTGGGCAAGCCTTAGCGATGTTAGCATTAATTACACAATTTCTTTCCATGGTGTACTTTGTGGTGCTCCTCAGCTAAACATGGTAAGTTTTCCAGAGTGCTTATATTGAATTATTGTGAAATCCTATGGTATCTCAGAAAATAATATCTTTTCTTCCTTCTTGCCTGTATTTAGAAACAGTAAAAGTATTTTTGTATATGAGACTTTCATGTTCTCTCTTAAAAATTGGTAAATAAGAGTTCAGTCCCAGAGAAATGCCAGTTACCATTATTTATGGGGTTTTTTCTGTGTGTTTTCATTATAAACCAGTAGTAGAAAAAAGGGGGAAAAACCCAAACAAAAACCCTAAGCTGAACACCAGTAGAAAAAACATAGTGAAAAGCTGAAAATATAAATATGCTTTACAGTCCCAAGTGTTTTATGTAAATAAACTTTGCTGGGACCACAGTTCTTGAACTTGAATATCTAGACTACCATTGCTAAAACAACAGCACTCTCAATACCATATTTAGAGTAAAATTTCATTAAAAATTATTTTCTCTTCAGTGTTCTATTGAGATGTGGTGATTGGCTTGAGATTTATCATTAGGGCAGTTGAAGGTACAGTGGGTGGGGCAGTGTCATGATTCCTCATGCTCTGTGATACTAAAGGATTGAAAAAGTTGCTTAAAATGTTAGTATGATATTTACAGTACTTTGTCTTGGTCCTATGTTCTTTGCTGCCTTATGCAACCTGGCTTGACTTGACACTGCCTCCCTCAGGAGAGAGTTCTTTTGAGAGCTGGTACCTCCATGAAGCAGCACCATGCTAATCTGTCTTGGCTCCTGCCTTTTTTTCAGCTAAAGGCCAGAGCAAATTATAGCTGTACCATGGGTGAATTTGGTTGTATTCAGGCTCTAAGAGCTGAATAAACTGAGGAAGAAAGAGTGAGTGCAGTGTGCTAAGGTAGCAGGTCTTGAGCTGGTAGAACAGGAAAAGAAGAGCTGTTGGGGATGGTGTGCACAGCAGCTGCCCCCAGCCCAGCAGGATTACACCAAATGAATAATGGACAGTGCAAAATAAGAGAATACAGTTTTGCCGTTCCTTTTTGAGCACCAGTGACTTTCATAAAATAAATTTTAATAGTGCTCATATACTAGTGTCTTCGTCGTGGGATAGAAATAAAGTTTTCTAATTATTTTGCCTGTCACCAAGTCTATGTATGCAGTATTGTTTCTCTTTTGCAGAGTTAGTCTAGTCTATAATAATAGTCCTAGGAAGCACCATAAATACTTGTTTTAATATTTTATATTGTATATATTGAATTACATATTGAAAGGAAATCATCCCAAATGCAATCCTACTTGAAGTATGACTCACCAGTTCTGTATGAAGTATTTAAATTAGGAAGGGAAAAAAATAGATAAATAAAACTTAAGCTCCAGTTGCTAAAGCTTGGCAAGTCCCAGTATTATCTGCTGTTGTAAAATAGAGATGCACTTGTGACACTTTCAAAACTACACAGTATTACATGTTAAAGTATAAATAATTATAGCTCATGTTGTATTTTTGAGGGTCATAACAGGTGGTCCTCATCTGACGTTCTAAGTGCACAGAAGCATAATTGTTCTCCACTCTTCTTCTAGCATGCTTCAGAAGGCATCGTACGGTTTGATGTTCAGTCCCTCTTGAAATATGAAGATATTGCTCCATGCATAAATCTGAAAAGCTGGGTTCAGACGCTCAGGTAGAGTTTCTGGGGAACTGTTTCGGGAGACTGGGAAAACTCCTCATAGGTAGAGTTAAAACAGTAACACTTCAGTAGTGAAGTTCAGGATTACAAAAATATTCCTATCAAATTCAAAATAGCTTTGGAAGCATCAATTAATTTGTCAGCATTCTCTTTTTCTTTACAGTGACTTTTTCAAAACTTTACTTTCCTTAAGCTAACTTGAAGAAAAATTTACAAAAATATTCTACTCTTTCCAGACACTTAGAGATAAAAGGCACTTTCATATCTAAAGAAAGAAATTGTAGAGTTATTTGAGTTATTACGTGCTACTGTTTGTTGTTCTGGTTTTTGTTTTGTTGTTTGTTTTGGTTTTTTTTCCCTAAGCAGCTGCTTGGGATCCTGACAAACCTAGACCTGGGAAGACTATCTTATCTCTCTTGCTTGATTAAAAGTGTTTTTGTAGAATCTGGTGCAGATTTTTTTTGTGAGAAGCTGTGTTTACCTTGTCGGTTTGACACATGCTGATTTGGGGGAAAAACTTTGCTGGAAAATTTCTAAACATTGTAGCAGTTAATAAAGTTGGTCGCTTCAGAAGGATAAATGCCTTTTTATCCAAAGAAAAGAAATGCCATGTGGTTTGAGTGGTACTTTTGAGATGTGGGACAGACAATTTCACAGTGCTCAGTAATCTGAAGTTTTCCATTATTTGGGTCTGTCAGTGGAGACCTTGCGCTCTGTCTGGGGCTTTTGGGTATTTCTAACTGGAATTGAGGTTGCCAGGAGTTTAATGAACATATAACCTAATGTTAGATTCAGAAAGAATATATTTGGTACGCCCAAAGTGAGGAAATAAAATTGTCCCGTAATATAGCTTTGCCTCGTTCTTGATTTGAAAAATGGAAATGTTCTTTACTCCTTGTAATATTTAAGGCACTCTTCTAACAGTAAATGAACTGCAATTAAGTAAACTATGGAGAAATATTTATGTATTTAAAGTAAGACATGAATAATGTCTCGTGAATGAACTAATGAATCATAACACCAAGGAAAAAATTACTGAATGGCTTTTCATTCTGTCTCTTGTTTCAAATGCTTGGAGGCAGGGTGAATGTTAGAGAGACATATCAAGTGTGGTATTACTCAGTTCTTAAGACTTCTGTCAGCAGTCTATCTAGTGTCTGCCAGACTAGGAAACCTGGGTTAAATGGACATGTGGTCTGACCCAGCACCCATATCTTACTGGGTGACTAGTCTGTGCCCTTGGAGATGAAAGAGCTGACAGAATCTTGGAGACAAATTCTGATGATGTAGTTAAAGGTTGTCTGCTTTAATGAATGAAATGTAAACTTAAACCTGATTCTACTATTCTTTATTTCTGAAGCTCGGATTTTTCTTATATCATTATTGTTTTGTTTGTATTCTTTGATGTTTGAGGTCTAAAATGGTTGGCTGCCCTGAACTTTGGCTGCTTTTCCCACTGTATCTGAGTTAACATACACATTCTGTGTACATTCTTCTGTGTTACTACTCAGATGTATGTAAGGCTTCTTATATTCTCTGAAGATATAACCTTCTATAATTAGGAATTATCAATTGTTCTGTCTTCTAATTGCAGTGCCAGTAATCTTTCAGTTACGAATACAAATGCTGATTTCAGCATGGATACTAGAAGTGTAACCTGTTTTTTTTTTTTTCCTTAAACTTTTAATGGCCTTTAATTTTGAGCATTTAGATAGGCTTACTACATTGGCTTTTTTTTTTTTTTTTTTTTTTTTGGCAGTGTCTGTAGTGTCATTAAACCCTGTTTTTGGACTGACATTAATTTTAACTGAGGAATTTAGGCTGCTTGGATAGTTACAATATATGAGATGTTGTGGCATGTACTGAATTCAGTTGTACCTCAGAACATGCTTCTGCTTAAGCAAGAGAAATTTTGATAGAGGATACATGTTTCTCAAGAGTACCTTTTGTTGTTTAACTGCAGACCAGTGAGTGCAAAAATAAAACCTTTGGGCTCCAGAGATATTTTACCAAATAATCGTCAACTGTATGAGATGATTTTGACCTATAACTTCCATCAGGTAAGGGTTATGGTAATTGTTGGGTTTTTTTTAAAGTTATTAATAAACACAGCATGTTTTCTAAAACCAGGTCTTTATTTTAACTAGCTTTCTCTCAGAAAGGAGGTCTAGATTCATGCTCTAGACTCTCTACAGTCAAAGATCTGGTCCATTTTAAAAGCTACTGTTGCTTGAAACAGGCTACAGTTCAGTTATCTCTTTGAATAAGTATGTAAGGATTGTAGTTGTTTTATTCTGTAGTACATTAAATGCTTTTACCTTTCTTTTAATAGCCCAAGAGTGGAGAAGTAACTCCAAGCTGTCCACTTCTTTGTGAATTGTTGTATGAATCTGAATTTGATAGTCAGCTCTGGATTATTTTTGACCAGAACAAAAGACAAATGGGTTCAGGAGATGCCTATCCACACCAGGTACAGAATAATGTACTTATTTTACCTCCTGTTTGTTGCAGACTGTAAAAATGTTCATTCTTTTTCACCTCCCAGGCCTCTTGTTAGCTCTTAACATTTCCTACTGTGTAGTTTTAATGTTCTTATATGTTCACAAGAAGACATAGAAGGTTCAATGGTGATGTATCTGCATCAAAAAAATCCAGATGTGTGTCCATGGAAGAGAACATGGGGGTTTTTTCTCCCCTCAGGAAGGAGAAAGAAAAAAAGCTGCTAACTTCTGATTTCTTATGATTTTTGCCTGGTGCTTCTCAAGAAATGAATTGAAAATTGTTTCATTCTTTATTTTGGTTTTTTACAAAGACGATACCTTAAACTTTTCTGTGTGAGGTGGAAAGGATCCATTATTTTTCCTGTAGTCTGACTTGTGTGCTGATAGAGCAGAGGCTTCTGTGTTCATGAATGCTGTCCTCTGTTCTGTTGATGTCTTCAAACAGCTTTTTTAATGCTTCAGCTTTTTTTGCTTCCTGTTGCCATCTTTGAAAGGGAGTTTTTTGCACAACACTTGTAGATATTCTACCCTCTGAGGCAATCTCTGCTGTAACAGACTGTCTCTGGATCGTGGGGGAAGTAGAGAGAAATTTTTTAAAAAGGGAAAAAAAAGGGAAAAAAGTCACAAGAGAAGCATTTTCTTTTCTTGTTTTCTAACTATTTTTTACCGATTTAAAATCACAATTGAACATCATCAGTGTAATGTTAATTTTGATAGATTGATCATTCTGGAAATGTACAAAAGATAGTTTCAAGAGACGTGCTTCAAAGTTTATAAATGATTTTTAGAAATTGCATTGTGTGAGCCTCTATTCCTTAACCTGCATTTTTAAGATGCTGTAAAAGCTAGACATCACCATAGTGCTTTGTTACTTAGACCTGATGGACTCTCATGCTGTAAATCTCTGGTGTTGTGCATCATAGGACAGTTCTAAAGCAATTCAAAATTATTTGATCCAGGAAGAAATACTAACAGAAAGCATGACTCCCTAACTCAGGAGAGGGATTCTGGGAGCAGGGTAGTTCTGAGTTACTGTTCTTTTCTACTTGGGGCTGCCTTCTGTGGTATCACAGCAGCATCAGAAAGGAGGCTTAGCATACTACTGCTCAAAACAGCCAGATGTTGCCCTGTTAGGTTGATAGGAATGAAAGAATATTTTCAAAATTTAAAATTTGAGAGTCTGGAGGTTTTTTTCCTTAGGTGGTTTGGGGTGGGGAGGGATTCTTGGTTTGGCTGTTGCTTGGTTTGGTTTTTTTTGGGTTTTTTTAAGTAACGGAGATATCTGCATCTTCCTGAGTAACAAGCTCAGGACAAAGAGTCTGTCAGCTCTTTAAACTGCATCTCACAGGAATACTGGGTCCATTGGTGTGAAAATTGGTACAGTGTTTGGGACAGGAGAAGATGTTCTGTGATCTAAACTGCAAATCAACCCAACATAGTAAATTGAAAGTGTATCAAGGCAAACTTGGAGAGGTTTTGAAGTGAAAGCTTAACAGGAATTCTGATTATTATTTTAACAGTTAATTTGTTCCTATTTTAATACTGTACTATGTCAGCCTGTTTTGTGGTCTGAAAACTTAATTTTTTTCAGTCAGTACTAAATGTGTTTTGGCTGCTATCATGTCTTGAAAACACTCTTGTTTTCAGGAGATTCCAAAACCAAGCAATCTAGTATAGTTTAAATGGCTAGAGCTATAAGGATCAAGAACATGACTGTCTTATTTCTGGGGTTTGGGGTTTTTTTTTTTATGAAGGGTGAAATATTTAATCTTGACATTTATGAGAACTTTTTTCTTTCAGTATTCTGTGAAACTGGAAAAAGGAGATTACACTATTCGGTTACAAATTCGTCATGAGCAGAACAGTGAGCTGGATCGCATCAAAGACCTGCCCTTTATTGTTTCGCACAGGTTGTCTAGTACCTTGAGCTTAGATATTTATGAAAACCATAGCCTTGCTCTCTTAGGGAAGAAGAAATCCAACAGTTTGACATTACCACCAAAACACAGTCAGCCATTCTTTGTTACATCTCTGCCTGATGACAAGTAAGTTATGAAGTGTTTTTCTCGTCTGCATCTAGGCAGCTGCCTCTGTGCCTCACTAAAATGATACTTTAATAATGTCTACCTGTCCAGACTTGGTAATTCCCCGTGTTGCTCTTTCCCTGCTTGGCTTCTTTATTGTAGTTTCTGTGGAACCATAGTGAACCTGGTTTTAACACTGGCCTTACTTTCTTTGAACAGAATACCTAAAGGTGCAGGACCAGGATGTTATCTTGCAGGAAGTCTTACTCTGTCTAAAACAGAACTTGGAAAGAAAGCTGTGAGTATATGGAATGGATGACGGGGTTTTTTCTGAAATTCTTTCTAGCAAGCAAATGGCATGCCATGAAGTGCTGTACTGTATGGGGTTAGTACTTTAAAGAGCATTAGATTTGGTAACATAATACATTTTAGAAGCAGTTGTTTCATTATAAAGTCAGCGTAACTTCTAAGTAG
Organism: Falcunculus frontatus; assembly: GCA_013398115.1. Classification (NCBI taxonomy): domain Eukaryota; kingdom Metazoa; phylum Chordata; class Aves; order Passeriformes; genus Falcunculus; species Falcunculus frontatus. The sequence continues at coordinate 1,416,368 of VZRV01009049.1, forward strand.
TTCTATTATTATTTTCATCTTCTAATTTCAAATTTAATTGCATTTTCTGAATTTTGAGTTTTAATTCTTTTTCTCTGAAATCTTTTATTTCTAGAAGCAACTGCTTTTTAGTTGGTGTGGAGCCTTTAAAATTGACCTTCTGTAACTCCCTAGCTTAATGTAATTTTTGAATGAAAAATACGAGCGTATAGTGTTATGTGCATGTTGGTTCTGTAATACTCTTCGTTGCGTGCATGCAGTTTTCAGCAAAAACATGTGCTTTCTAAACACATATATGTTACTGTTACCAAGTAGGAATTTTGTTGATTCAAATACATAAACAGATTTTCTTACTTGCTACACACTGATGTTGTCAACCACTAGTATGACTGTATGCTTCAACAGAATGGTATAAGATCTCTCTGTGTGATGCTAGAAAAAAACCCCAGAAGGATCTTTTTGCTCATAATACAGTATCCTGTGAAAAATGTTTTTTAACTTGTATGACTCTATAATGCAACAGTGATTATAGTAACCATGTCACTTTTGTGTGTATCTGGTGCTACAGTGTTTAGAAGATTCCTTTAGCTATTTTTAAAGAGATGGTAAGCCTGAGACTAAATTTTAGTCAATCTTGGTGATTATTAGTACTCAGAGGTAGTTGATCTATGTCCGTGTATCACTAGATGTGGCTGAACAACATGTATAAAACTAGAGTATGTCTTCATAGAAAATAATTTTCTGTGAGTAGATTGGCATGCACCTTTAGATCTTGTTGAGCATAAAAGTTTAGTTAATTCAATCTGAATTGGTTGTAGCTAGTACTTTTGGGGCAGATTGCACGTAACTGCAGGTGAGAATGTATCAGAGGAATTTATGTATCAGTGAGGAAAAACCCAGTAACTAGGACCTCTGAAATACCTAGTTTAGTATTTCTTTGCGGTTCCTGCAAGGGTGCAAGTGTGCTTTTATGAAATCCATGATAAATCCATTACATTGTGTAATTTAGTTTCCCTAGCTAGAATTGTGCACTTCCTTGAACTACTGTTTGCAATTCTTGCATGTTTTAGTTTAAAACTAGACAGAGTGGCTATGTACAGTGGTTTCTGGGATAGGAAGCAGGAGATAGGTAGATACAGCCTGTCAAATTTCATGTGATGGAGAATACTTAAGACCTTTCCCTTAAAGAAATTCTAGCTGAAGTGTTTCTCATGTCATAGTCTAAGGCATTACTGTTACGGCCGTATTTCAATGGAAAAAGGATGGTATCAAATAGCATCTGATACTTTCTGCTGCCTTTAGTGAACCTCAATATGTACCAGGAGACAAAAAGGAGGACTAGGCAGCAAAGTTGTCTCTAAGTCAGTGGGTGGATGCAAGGTAAGGGAAAATGTATCTAATTTGTCTATATTCATTATGAAATAGAACAATGCTACTAAATAGTCAAAAAACTAAAGTTCTGAGGCTGAATTTCTGTAATTTATTAATTGAAGCTAAGTGGTTAACAACACTTGCTTATATTGCAGGAGTAATGGATTGTATATACGGTGATGCATTGGTTTATTAATTTTAAAAACCTGAAAGAGCATGCTTTAAGAGCATGTTTGATCATAGATGTGACTCTCTAAAAGTTGGAAATCCGTAGGTTGGAAGTATAACTGTAATTGTACAGAGAAGGTGTCTCCATCCTGTGTGGTGTGTGCATGTTTTCTTACAGTATGTTATTCTAACTCCCAGGGGCAGTCTGCAGCAAAGCGACAAGGAAAATTTAAAAAGGTACTGAATGTTAGTTTTTGAAAAAGATATTCTGAAGTCTTTTTGCATATGACTTAAAGAATTTGTCTACCAGTCTTGGTTTTTAATTTGTCTCCTTCATCTACCTGCTTAGACCTGAGTTATTTACTTCAGCACCTTAAGTATGTTTACGGGTAGAATGACAAAACACTACTGTAACACATAGCTGAGAGGCACGTGAGCATCTGTATACTTCTGCAATAAGTGCTGTAAAAATGCATGTGGTGTTAGTGGTCTGCAATTTTTCTTGTTATTAAATACTCAGGAATGTTCAGTGTTTGTGCTCAGGATTTTTTGTGGCAAGTGTTTCTGCTTATTCTGTCTGTAGATTAAGAATTGAATATGAACTTAACACTTTAATTTGAATTGAATAATTGATTATCTAACTGTATTCCCAGTCTACTAAATTGAGAGTTGTCTTCTTTACAGCCATAAAAAACATACAGTAGGAAGCTAGAGTTTATACAGTTGTGTAGCAGGTAGTAGTATTCACAGAAAGTTTAGAAAGGGGGTGACTTAATATAACAGTGTTTAATATTGTGCTTGCTCGTATTTTCACGTCAGATAATACAATAATTTGCCAGCAGTCAGAGAGTGAAACAGTTTGTTTAAAAAAATGCAAAAAAATATTTAACTAGACTACCTACATACGGTTACTGGGGTTGTTTTCTTGTTAAGTTGTAAAGGTATTTACTTTCTGTTGATTTCAAGGTACTTTGTTCTGGAGTGACATTCAGATTAGTCAGGCTTCTTGATAGAAGTAAGACCTGACAACCACGAATAACATAATTTATAGTCATATTCTGTTATTTTGTGAATAGTGAGCTGGAAGCTGAACCTGCTAACTTACTCTTGTCTTGGTGTAATAAGCGTGTGGGAATGTGATTAGGCTTTCCAAGCAGGATTTTAGTGTATGTTGCTGAGTTTTATTTTCATACTTGAAAATCATGCAGATCACCTTTAGAAAGATAATTTAAAATCTCACATGAATGCATGGCTTCCTGGTGAATAGGGTATAAGATCTTCACTAAGTGAATCTCTAACAAGGGAATTAAACTCTAATGATAAAACAGTCTGAATAACAAAACCTATGAAACAGAATCCAGAGGCTGTGGTTTTTTTAAGTTGTTGGGGTTTTTTTCCTTTGGTTTTAGAACAGAGATTTGTGTTCAGATCCTAGCAGTAAAACCTCCCAAGCCAAAATAAAACTGTCCTTCTTGTTACTTCCGTCTATTACTAATCACTGTACTAGCAGCAAATAAACTAGTAGATTTCTGCAGGGCTCCATCTTCAGCCCTGTGCTCTTCAGCATCTTCATAAGTGACTTGGACACAGGACTGGAATGGATACTGAGCAGGTCTGTAGACAATACTAAATTGAGAGGAGCTGTTGTCTCCCTTGAAGGCAGGGAGGCCCTGCAGAGAGACCTTGACAAAATAGGGGGCTGGGCAATCACCAACCATAGGAAGTTTAACAAGGGAAAAGTGCTGGATTCTGCACCTGGGATGGGGCAACCCTGGATGTAGGGACAGACTGGGGAATGAGATGCTGGAAAGCAATGCCATGGAAAGGGACCTGGGGGCCCTGGTTGATGGCAAGTTGAACATTAGTCAGCAGAAGCCAGGAGGGCCAGCCCTGTCCTGGGGGGCATCAGGCACAGCATCGCCAGCTGGGCAAGGGAGGGGATTGTCCTGCTCTGCTCTGCACTGGGGCGGCCTCACCTCGAATATTGTGGGCAGTTTTGGGTGCCACAACATAAGAAAGACATTAAACTATTAGAGAGTTTCCAAAGGATGGCAATGAAGATGATGGTGAAGGGCCTTGAGGGGAAGCCGTGTGAGGAGCAGCTGAGGGCACTTGGTCTCTTCAGCTGGAGAAGACTGAGGGGAGACCTCATTGCAGTCTGTAATTTCCTCATGAGGGAAAGTGGAGCCACAGGCACTGATCTCTTCTCTCTTGTGACCAGTGACAGGACCTGAAGTGGCCTGAAGTTTTGTTAGGGAGGTTTAGGTTGGATATTAGAAAAAGGTTCTTCACCCAGAGGGTGGTTGGGCCCTGGAACAGGCTCTCCAAGGAAGTGGTTGCAGCACCATCCTGACAGAGTTCAAGAAGAGTTGGGACAATACTCTGGGGTGCATGGTATGACTCTTGGGCATAGTGATGTGCAGGACCAGGAGCTGGACTTGGTGATCCTTGGGTCCCTTCCAACTCGATACAGTCTGTGAAATAAAACACTGTGTATTTCAGAGCATTGTTCTGCAAGAGCTCTATTAATTAACACATTTTGCTGAGAATGCAACTCAGAGGGCCTTCCTAGTTTAAAAATTTTGAAATTGACCCTGCCCTGTCATAAGTTTACATGCAATTAAGATGTTTTCCAGCACAAAAAATTTCTTTATATATTTCTTTTATACAGTCAGTCAAAAAAGTATGTGTAGATTTTTCATATTTTTCTAAGACAGGTCCAGGCCCTCTTGTAAGATTAGGAGCCCCCTTTGCCATAAGGGCACGCTGCTGGCTCATGTTTAACCTGGTGTCCACCAGGATGCCAAGCTGCTTTCCTACTGGATGGCCCTCAGCATGTACTGTGCCTGGGTTTATTCTTTTCCAGTTCTTGCACTTCTCATGTTGAACTTCTTGAGGCTTCTGTTGGGCCCATTTCTGCAGCCTTTTGAGGTCCCTCTGGATGGCAGCAGAGTCCCTGGCATATCAGCCACTCCTCCCAGTCTGATGTCCCTAGCAGACGTGCTGAGGGTGCGCTCTGCCTCATCGTCGTGGTAACTAATGAAGACATTGAACAGGGTTCAATCCAGAATTGACCCCTGGGACACACAATTAGTTACTGACCTCCAGCTGTGTGTCACTGATCACCTTCTGGCCCTGGACATTCAGCAGGTTTCAATCTGCCTGACTGCATCTCTGTTTTGGATAAAAGCAATTTGTGGTTATGCCAGGAAATAGCCTAGTTTTCCAAAGATAGTTAATTCTTTTATAACTGTACAAAAATATCAAGGGGTTCTCTCCACATAATAAACAGGTGTCTTTGTTTTCCTTTGTAATGCAGTTACAGTCTGATTACTTTTTCCCCTTGTCTCCAAGCTTTGTCCAGAACATAGTTAGAATGAGAAACTTATCATTGACTTTTTCTGGTCTGTAAGAATAATTTTTTGTTGGTTTACATAATGCAACATTTGAACAGCAATATGTAGCAATTAGCCAATGGATGGAAAGTTTCTACACCTTTCTCCCTATTCTGCTATCCTTTCTTCCAATTTAAAGCAAGAAATGCATTATGCAGATATTGACAAGTACTACTGGAAGACTAATAAATACCATTACAAAGTCAAATGTAAAAGGGTAACTTCCTTTGAGCATTAAGACACTATCCTTGTTTAATCATGAGGCATTCAAAAACAGGATGAAGTATGTGTCTGATACAATTTTGTGTAAGCATGCCTGGTGACTTCAAGAAGCTTAATTAATTTTCTTTTAAGTGAGAGTTGCCATAAAAATAAGCAACACTGTGTAAATTGTATGCATCTTAAAATAGATTCAAATTCCATATGTATATTCATCTGTATGTGCAGATAGGCATTCATATGAAGATACTTACTAAATGGAAAATGAGACCTGGAATGTGTGCCTAGAGGGAGGTTTTTCCCTGTGGTTAGTTTTGCTGCGAATGCTTTGAAGTACAAATAACAATAGTTTTATGTGTTTTACATATAAAGTACTAGATGTTAAAACACCAGACAGAAATCTAAACTGAAATTTTGAAGCCAAATTAACTATTAATTAAGCTCTTTTAAGAGGTGACTGTTTTGAGGGCACTGTGTTTGTTTGTGTGCAGTTTGTAGTTCAGTTCCAAGTAAACCCAGTGAGGCTTACAATACTCCACAGAGTACACTGACTGAAGTGCAGATCCTGTATGCTTCCCAATTTCCCAATACTGCATATCTTTCTAGAGGATAAGTTTGAAAGTTTCCTTAAAGTAATTTTTTCAGTGGATAGTATGCTTACTTGCTGTCTTTCTCTGTCTATAGCTCTCTGTCTTTTAATAGTTATATATAAAGTAAAATCCAGTATACTACTGTAGGAATTCTGTTCCTGTCGGAGAGAAGTTTGAATAAGAAAACGGATTGAAGTGCTAAATTGTGAAGAGCTGCCTTTCTTCTTCTTCTTAGTCTCTAATGATGAGTGTTTCTGTAATGGCAATGACAGTGCCATTCTGAAATCTTCTGGTATCTGGGGAGTTGCCAAGTGTTATAAATGATCCTAGTGTTTGCAGATAAAATAAATAAAGAAGCCTTCAGTCCATCTTAAGACCTTGTAATAGTTTAATGTGATAAGCACCTAAACCTTATTTATCCCATGAAGTATGTTTGAGGTCTGTGAAGTGTGCTCTGTAAACTCTTTTGAGAGGAGGGTGCCTGGGTCTGAAGCTCATTGTTTTCCTTTAGTTGTCATAACTCATAAGGCTTGCAGAACCTCATGAGACCAAAAGAATCTATGTGAGAGAATGGGGAGATGACATTTTACTGTTGATGGTTTAGCTACATAGGATTAGTCTCTCAAAATGCAAGTGTTCATCCATATAAGCAAGATTTTGTTAATCCTATTATGTTTGTTTTGAAACTTAAACCAGAGTTGTAGAGCCTTCTCATATAGACAAGGCTTGAGAATGCAGAGGTCATCTAGATATATAACTCCAAAAATATGTTGCCAAGTGAAAGAAAAAGGACTTTCAAGAGGGAAATCCTCAACTATTGGAAGAATATTTCTTAGAAAGGCAGGTTTCTTTCTTAGGAAAATACTAGTCTCAATAGAGGGAGGACATCTTTTAGAAAACATAGTAAATTAAGATTTTTGTGCTGAACTAGCTTCTTAGACTTCTTAAAATGTTTGGTTTGCTTTAGTGAACTGTATTGGTGCTTTCTACTGTTCTAATTACCTTAGTGAGCCCCACACCATGTTCCTGACCTCTTCCTGTGTGTACTTCCATGACCTGTTTTGTCATGCTCTGGCCTAGGTCTTGCTGGAGGCTCATTTAGGTGTACTGACTGATCGTGCACTTCATACTTGAAATGCATGTGTGCAGGATAGTTCCTGTGAAAGCTACACGTTAATGCAGATTAGTTATCTAAACTAGTTTTCAAAAAAAGAAGTATTTAAATGTCCACATTGTGGTTCTGTGATTACGTATTAAGTAGCTGGAAAAATAGTTTTAATGGAATATTGAAGTCACCTTTACCAGTATTGTGTTCAGTAACCCACAGCACAATGCTGGTCTGTTTGAACTATAAGTACAAATAAAACTTTTCTGCATCATGGTTTTTGAATGTTTCAGAAGTGTAATGTTTAAGTCTATTATTGCAGTCTCTGTCACCCTTTTACTTGCTATTTAAGTAACTTCAACTCCATCTTGTACACAAGGGTTCATTTTATTACACAGCCCTGACCTGGTTTATGGGAAGTATTCCCACAAATGTATTCTGGAATAATTGGTAAGAATAATTAAATTGCCACAGTAATTGAGCAGGCAGCTCAATGTTTTGCATGATGTTGAAACAGAGTAGTGGTATCTAGAAGCTTTAAACTTACATGATCTTCTCTGTGAAATATCCTATATGTAGTGGGACATGTGCCCTCACTGTTTAGGGAGAGGCTTGTTTGATGTTTTAGAAGCAATGAATGAAATCTAATGCTACCTTATTTGCAAACTTTTATGTAAATTGTCAGGAAATGGACTTCAAGAGTATGGTCTACATCAGGATTTTACTTTTAAATAGCTGTAACTGATTTTCTCGTGGTTATTGACTAGTGTAGCATGAACTCAAACTATAGTGATATTTCTATGCTTCCATTTAAGGTTTAAAAAAAAATATCTTGCTGTTGTGTCTACTTAATTAGAACAGAGATACAGGTGAAACTGGAAGGTCTGTGGCAGCAAACTGGAAATCAGCTGAATGTGGATGCATCAGCTAATTCAATATGCACATGGAAGAAATAGTTTCTTGGGAGGAATAAACATATCCTGTGACATGAAACATGTTTATCCTACTGTGGTATTATTTTTTAGAATTCAGCCATCTTTACTCGTTTGGTTATTGCCAGATTTGTAGGCTAGGATCTCTGTCTTTTTTTCCCTTAGCCTTTTAACCAAGTTATTTGCTTTTTTATCAACAAACAAAAGGGAAACCACCTTCCTTATTTCCTAACTAATATTATGTAAAATTATGTGAATGTAAAAATGTCAAAGTGGCTAAATTTTAGGCTTTCTTTTCTTATACCTAGTGCGCTGTTTTAATATTTACATCCTTGCATTGCTTAGAATAAAAACTTAAAGCAGTTCCTGAATTTCTACTGTCTAATGTCTTTGCTCTCAGAACCCTTGCTCACTGTATGTGTAGCTCAGGTTAGTTGCTGGCTATGATTTAGCTTTCATATGACATCAGAAAAAAGTGTACTGTATCCATCTCAGTATGTGTCTCCTTTCCCACCTCCAGGATGTCCTTACTGTTCACTATCATCTGATACCCTCACCATCAAAGAGTAAAAATGGCAGCAAAGAGAAAGAAAAAGAACAGGAAAAAGAAAAAGATGCAAAAGAAGAATTTGCTGAAGCTTTAAGAGACCTAAAAATACAGTGGATGACCAAGTATGTCTGTTACCATTACTACACAAGCTTGAAGCAGCTTGAAGTTCACAAAAATACTCAGAATCTGTACTTTGATGCTATATCCTTCTCTCTTGTAGGCTGGATACCACTGATATGTATAGTGAATTGAAAGAGGCATTTCCTAATCATCTTCCTTTGTACGTTGCAAGACTTCATCAGCTGGATTCTGAAAAGGTTATTTAACACTTCTTAAACTCGATTTGTCTCAATACATCCATGTAGCCTAAACAACTGAGTCTTTCTTTGTGTACATTTGAAGTGACTGTACTCTGTATTAAAAAGCAGAAGTGACAGGTGCCTCCCCTGACTGTGATTTACTTAATTCCACAGCAGAATAAAAGAAAGTATGCCTAACGGGAGTGTGTTCGCTCATCAAGTTACGCCTTGTTCAGTTAAACACATTTTAAGTTTTCTTACTTATTTAGTCTACAGCAGTTTTATTCTGAATGGTGGCTACTGAGACAAACACACATCCCAATTCTGTTCCTCTCTTGCACTGGTAATTTCTCCTAGCAGCATGACTCAGACAACTGAGGACAGTAACCCCCTTAAGTGACACAGCTAAATCCAGCTTCCATCATTGTCCTCAAAAATGGAAACTGTGAACGCAAGAGTTTGCATGTATTTTTTTTTATCTTGAAGACAAACACTTCTGTGCATATGCCACTAGCTTGAATATCTTTCTTGTATTTGGTCTGATTTTATATTTATTTCTGAATTGAATAACTGCTGCATTATATAAGAGTATTGATTTGTACTGAAAGGTGATTTTCTTTCCATAAACTCTGCATTTTGCATATACCAACCTCATATTTCACAGTTAGTTTTCAGTGAAATGGACTAAGCATGCAGGAAATCCTGAAGACTTTTCAGGGTTTTTTAAGCAAAATTTTAATGAAGTGGAGAAAAGAACATGTTGAATTATCAAATGTTATTTCTGCATTGCTTTGCGATCACCCTATTGTTAGTAGAATCAACAATGAAGTTGTGTGTTTTCATGGTGCTGAACATGTTCTTATATTCTGCTTTTAGGAACGAATGAAAAGACTTGATGAAATCGTTGAAGCTGCAAATACAGTAATCTCTCATATTGATCAAACAGCATTAGCAGTATATTTTGCCATGAAGACTGATCCCAGGCCTGATGCAACTACTATAAAAAAGTACCTACCCAGTAAATAATTTTCCTGCATCCTATTTCTGTAGTCTATGTACTTTGTCTCTGCCTGTAAGAAATGGAATGACACTAACTTTTTTTGATAGCTTGTGTTATTTTTTTGTGGCACCAGCAATTTAAAATATGACTACACAATTATTTTATTCTCTTATTGTATCTCCAGAATGCAGGGACACTGAAACTTCCAATTTTTTATTTATTCAGTAAAATAAACAAGGGTGATTTCAGGATTTAAATGTATCAGAAAAATGGGATATTAAGTTGTTATATGAAGTTTAATCTAAGATCAGAGGGAGTATCAATAGAAGTATCTGTTTTGAATGCTACCTGCCTTTTCTTTGTATTTTGCAACCTTTCAGATCTGTATTTGAAGGCAAAATTTACATCAGGCTAAGAAGTAACTGCTTGCAAAAGATTTCATTTGTGAAAAGCATGATGACCACTCTTCAGAGTATTTTTGAGACCCATTGTTCTTCTTTAGTTTTGGATTGTTCCTCTATACTATCAGTATATATCTCCTTAGGAAGACAGTATTTTGAAGGTGACACCTTAGTCTGAAGAATAAGTGGTGGATTTTGCTGTGTGTAGCATGGTGCTGTTTTAGTAACAGAACAGCAGATCTGAATATTAGGCCCCTAGAATGGGAGATGTATCTTTGTCGATTATTCATAAAATATCAGATTTCAATTGTAAAGCTAGTTTGTCTGTTCTAGCTATCCTGAATTCAGATTTGTGTGTAATTCTAGAATTGCTGATATAAAGGAAAGCCTTGACATAATAAACTTCATTCTAAACATTTCTTGGTAAGTTGATCCATTAGGTCATGTGGTTTGAATATAACATCTGAAATTGAACACCAAATTCAATGGTGCTTTAAATGGACTTTGAAGTCAGCAGAATTGTATCTGCTTGTGTAAGTGGTGGATTTGACTCTGTTTATAATGCCAGGAACTATAAAGCTGTATTTCTAGATGCTGGCTTACTTTTAGAATACTGAGTTGTCCTTGCCTTAAGTCATGTAAGGCATTTCATATGTAGAAGAATGATTGAGTATCTTTAATGCATAGTATCTTTAGGTAATCTTTTATGATTAGTTTAATTTATAGTAAATAGCCTTTCTTTAAAAATTATCTTTCTGCTTATTTTCATTTTGTGTATACTAACTACTGTAAACTTTTAAACTTAAACTGAGTAAGCACTGTTTTTGTTCTTAAGGAGGTATCTGCAAAAGGTTCTAAATACTTTTCATACTGTTTTTTCTTTCCCTAGTGAAATGGAAAAACAGAAGAGTACTTTAGTGGATGCACTTTGTCGAAAGGGAAGTGCGCTGGCTGACCAGCTTCTTCATCTGCAGACCCAAGAAGGGGCTGCTTCGAGTGATACAGAAGGCAAAGATGAGGATCATGAGAGCTGCTCGGAAGCTTTGACAGAGACATTCTGGGAAACAACAAAATGGACTGATCTTTTTGACAGCAAGGTAAGAGACCAGAGCAGATTTTTTTCATTTTCATGTTGGATTTTCTGATGGTTTTTTCTGGAATTATGCACTGCCTTTGTGTGCACAGCCTTGTACATTCCTCCCTTCTACTTTTCCATGATGTCCCCGTATGTTGTGCTTCTTTATGATCTTTTTCCACGGAGATTTTGCCAAGCCTGTCAAATCCATGGTAAGCGCATCTCTGTGCAAGTGAATGTAGAAGTTAAGGGAAGGGTGTAGACAGTACCAGATTTTCACAAAAAAGCTGCTTCCTTTATTGAATTGCTTCTTTCTGTACTTTCCAGGGAATATTTTTGATTAACCTCTGCGCTGTTGTAGCTGTAGACACAGAAGTGTGCAGCATCCATACCCTGTTCAGTCCTGCATGCTGTAGCCTCTTCCACACTATGGACAAGAGAAATTTTGTGTTTTGATGTCAGTAATGTCTGTAGAGGTAAAGGAAGAAACCCTTGGAAATAATCACACTTACATATTTATTAGCACAGACTTCCCTGACGTTTCAGAGTTCCTGATCCTGGGAGCTGAATTTTTTTTCTCCTTCATTCAAGACAGCAATTTCAGAAGGAAAAAAAAATCAGTTGTAGGTGATCAGTTATGTAGCTTTTAATTTAGAGAGGTTATGACTTTGTATTTTTAACTTTTGAGCTATTGCTGTTAATTAGTTTCTGAACTTAACTGTCACATATGACTGTGGTTTAGTGGAAGATGGAGTGACCAGGGTATTTGTTGATAATTACGTAAAGTTACCAAAGCACTTCGGATAGTTACAAAAGATAAACTTCTGAGAGTAGAGAAAAAAAGAAAACAAAAACATGTAACTTCCTTGACAGTAGATAAACTTCCTGTAAGAACTTGTGCTTTAGTTGGAGGCTTGACCAAGAAGGTTGATGGTGCTTACCCTCCTCACTTTAATGTATATGTCCTTGTACACATACATCTTTTCAGCATATCTCTTCTAATCATCAACTGATTATAATATGTGGTGGCAGAGTTTGTGCTTCAATCATATTGTTTGGCACATGATTTTCTTGCTGTCTGTCTGTAAATGCAATACTTTGTTCCAGTACGGTAACCCCTGGTTTACTTCTGTTCTTTATTTTTTAAAGCCGATGGGAATAATTTCAGTGGAAGACTGCCAAAATAGGCATTCTGTTGGGAGTTTCACTCTTTGGCTTTTATTTCAAGACAGATAGCATTATAGGTGTGTGCTCTGGGCCTGGAATATGTAACTGATTTGAATTCTACGGATGAGGAATTGAACCTCTCTCTTTGACTGGCTTAACCATGGATTTGTCAAAGTGCATATTCAGGTTTTGCTCTGAAAATTGATTCTTCTGTATTGTTAAATTGGTACTAAAAGACCAACAAAACTTTTCTAGATTTTGGTAGCATTTCATATGGAAAAAACTTCCATCCTATTTATGTAGTGTGTCTTCTTTTTCCTACTCTTTTGAGTTTTATTACTTAAATTGAAATCTAAACAGATTGACTGTCATGAGACCTACAGAGCTACTTGCAGGGTGCAAAAATGACAGTTCAGTAGGTAAAACAAAAGCTGTGCACACAAGCAAAACAAAATAAGGAATTCATTCACCACTTCCCATGGGCTGGCATGTGTTCAGCCATCTCCAGGAAAGCCAGGCTCCATCATATGCAACCATGACTTGGGAAAACAAACACCATCACTCCAAACCTTCCCCCTTTCTCCTTCTTACCCAGCTTTATATGTTGAGTACAGTGTCATATAGTATGGCATATCCCTTTTGGTCAGTTGGGGTCGGCTTTCCTGGCTATATCAGCTCCCAGATCCTTGTGCACCCCCAGCCTTCTCACTGGTGGAGTGGGATGAGAGGCAGAAAAGGTCTGGACTCTGCAAGCACTGCTCACCAACAGCTAAAACATTCCTGAGTTACAGCACTGCAGCACAAATCAAAAACACAGCCCCATACCAGCTACTTGTAGAAAATTAAATAGCCCATCCTAAACCAGCATAGAAACAAGAGGTTTGAAAGTGGAGCAGTCAAGTCAGATAGGGGATAGACCTTGTGTGAATGTCCTTCAAAGGGGAGTTGTCAAGAGACAGCTTGTTCTAAAGCAGCGTGTTGGAGATGAAAATGTGGAGCTCTTCTTTTATGTAGACATGGCTGTGTGGTACTGGCACTTGAAAGATGGAACATCTGAGTGAGAAAGGATGGAAATCAGGCATTTAAATACTGCACTGATCATTCAATTATNTGTGTTTAGTTCTAAGCCTCCTATAAATCAAAGTTCTTGCAGCTGTCAGTAATTAAAAGGCTAAGTAAATTTTTGAAAACCAAGAGAGACCATGTGTTCTTTTAGGTTGTTTGTAAAGAGGAATCAGCAGCATCATCACTTTCCTGTGTGTTTATGCTCACCTTCTAGTAAATAAAGTACTGTCCCATGTTTCACGTCTCCTCTGCAGATACAGCACCTGGGAACCACAGGGCATTTGTTACTTCCTTTGAATTGTCTGTTTGTCATTGAAGTAACCTGCTTGTCCTCATATTGTAGCAAGTATGTAGGGAAGTAACTTTACTTTTGATAGTAAGTGCATTTGTTCACACTTTCAGCTATTGTCTGAAGGTTCATTTCAAACAAAACATGGAAGAAAATATTTATGTCCCCTGTGTGCACAAAAGCATTTCAGATAAACTCCAGTTAAGACAGCTTTATGCAGCTAGTATTTAATTGATCATGCTTACATGTTTATGATAGCACTTTAGTTCTTTTTCCTAGAACATGGCTTTAAGTTTTGTAGGCCAAAGTCCTCAGTTTTGAGCGCATCTGCTACAGGAGAGTAGTAGGATGGTGTGTGTTATTGGGAATGACCAGTCTGTACAATTTAATGCCTCTCAACCTTTATTAGCTGTGGGGGGAAAGCAAAAAGTCACATTTAAAAATAAGTTTAAAAACAAGTAAAAGGCCCATACCTTTCCATCTTATTTTTTAAACTTCTTTAGCCTGGATTGTTTTTCCTGATACTGTTTGCATTGTCAGATGCAGCTGTCTCTTCCAGCTGATTTTATTCAGTCACTGCCAAAAATGTGTTGCTGGATATTTGATTCCCTTAACTTCTCTCCCTCTCTTGAAAATGAGTGAGTTTTTTTATATTAATGCAGTTTTTATTTTTAATAGGGCAGTTAATAGAGCAGAGAAAAATCAACAAATGTAGCTAAGAAAGCTTAGTTTGTTACCATAGGTATCTATGAACCTGAAAAAGCTCATTTGTTGGGAATTGTAAACATTACAACTTCAGTGTTTTTACAAGTAGCTGGAGTATGTTATCTACATATTATATTGTTTAACCTAATATTTTAACTATTTGTAAGTGTAGGTATGTTTTAATCAACTCTTCAAATGATTAATTAATTGATTATGCAAGTCTGTTTCCATAGGTAACAGCATTAGGATACTAGAAAGGTTTCATTAGGTGTTTTAGTATGCTGGTTTCTAACATACTTTTTAAAGTGTTTTCTGGCTTTTAAATACTTCAGCCCCACAGATTTCTCGGGAGAGATCATGTCAGCATTTTACTGTCCTAAATATGCATCTTTATAGCCAATGGCAAGTTAGGCAGCTAGTTAGGAGGTGGACATCCAAACACTTTCATGGGTCTGGCTCCTAGAAGACATAGTATTCCAGGCCATTAGCTTGGGGAATAAAGTATCTAACAGTGATTTCCCCCCCCCCCAGTATCCTAGAAGTATGCATTGCCTTTTCTCAGTACCCTTTTATTGCTCTTTGTACTGTTTCTGGGCCATATTACTTGTTATGCAAAAGCTGGCCTTCATTATATTTATTATATAATTTACTATTTCAGTATATAGTTATGAAATAATATCAAATACTTCGAATTCATTACTATTCTTTCATCTAACAAATAGGTTTATTTGATGGTTTTATACATTCAGAGAGCAGCTGTTTTCTCTGTTATATCTTAATAGCACTCCAGTTTACATTTTCCTTACACATATCAAGGAATCATAACCTTTACTTCTGTGATCTTATAAAGCTTGCAGTATTTTATCTATAAGGCCTAATTTGGCCAATATATGTACAAGTTGTAAAATACTATTTCTTATCTAGCATCTTTTGTTTGTAAACAAATTCTGATTTTTAAAGCAACTCATGCATTGTTCATAACTTCTAAAGTGCTAATGAATTTTTAATAGTTTTGCTGAACTTGTATACAGTTGATTGGGGGTTTTTTTGTGAACACTAAGACAGAAATTATTGTCTTATGTAAAGAGCTCTTGGAGCATTGTTTTCAACCTTTTGGTTCAGCAGAGAACCTTCTTCCCATTTAGAAATACCCAACCTTTTATTCGGCCAGAGCAAGGGTATTTCGTAAAATGCTTTGTTTTCTTGCCACAAAAACTCTAGGAAGCCCTGTTACGAAAGAAATGCTGTCAAGTGGCTTTCCTCCTGCCTTTATCACTGATGTTCAATAACCATTCAAAACTTACAGGGTAAGGTAAGAGCTTTCTTCATAGAGCAGTGACATTATTTCTGGTTAGCCTCCAGTATGTTATATTTGCTGAGAGCTCCAATGCATTTTTCATTTGATTTTTTTTTTTGTTTGCTTTTTTGTTTTGTGGTTCTATCATCTTTTAAAGAAGGAAATTTTTTTTTTTTAAGTTTAGTTTAGCCAGCTAAGTCTGCTAACGGATCCACTGAGCAGTTATTGAGAATTGTTTGCTAATGTGTTTTGCTTTAGGAAAATATCCAAAATAAATGGATTGAGAATGCAGCATGCAGAGTATTTTTCCAATAGCAATATTTGGAAAATTGTATATGTGAATGGTGCTGTATGCTCATTGTTGCATATATGTGTGTGTTGTAAGCTACAACAGCTTAAGTAAATATGTCAACACAGCAAAATCAGTATTTGAAGACAGAAGAATGAGCAACTCTTGAGTACTTGACATAGTATCTCAGAGCTTCAAAATTACACCTTGACTTGCTTGAAAATAAGGTTTATTTCTTTTTTCTTTTAACTATTTCTTGATCCTGCAAAGACTTGTGCATGTGATTAACATTAAATGGAAATGTTCAGGCTGCTAAAACTAGACAGGTTCTTCACTCCTTGCGAGATTCAGATCTCTGGTTCCTTAATGTGTATATTCTTGAGAAATATTTAAATTTTTTTCTGTAATGCAAGACGTATTTCTGAATATCCTTGAAGGATTTTGTTAGCTTTTCTTAATGGGATATATTAAGTGGGAAATCTTCAACCTTTATTGTGGTGTCAGAGGAAAGGAAAATGTTGTCATGAATGAGGGAGAATGAATAGCAAGCTCTAATAAGAGATTTCATAAACACTGCCAACAACAGACACACTACCATATTCACCAACTTCACTGCTATGTCACTCTTCAGTAAAAAAGGAAAAATATCTCGTTTACTATGAGTGTTTCAAAGGGATTATATGTAAGTGTCTTGATTGCTCTAATTCTTAGTGCTGCAACTGGTGAAATGGTTTGAAACATCTTGCAACACCCTGAACGCTGTCAGTGTTTGGGTGTTAAGAACCTGATTTATTTTACATTAGTTCTTAGGTAGACACATTCATTTGCTCAAGTGAAGTACTGCATTGGTAAGGACTGTAAGCTGGCTTTTTAGAAATAGTGTTATCAAGAAGAAGCTTTTTTATAATCTCTTCTTTAAAAATTACCAATAGTGAGGAGCCGACCTAAAACTTGAGGCTTGTCTTCATGCTTACCTGTCTTCATTGCTTCTTTATAATTCTGTACATTTCTCTGTTGTTGTCTGTATATATCATTCACTGTGTACATTCATACTTGTTTCTGCAGTAAGTTTGTAGCTACCTAGGAATTAAAATTCTCAATTTGGTTTTTGCTTCTCTGGGTCAAAAATATACCTGCCTGGTTGGCAATTCATTAATTATCTTTTTAATATGCCATATAGTTGCCTGTAGAGAATGAAAATCCAAAGAAGCTAGAAATGTGACAAAAAATTAAAATAGTGATATCTGTGTTACATAAAAAGTTCTGAAGTCAAATATGATTGTGAAGTCAGAAGTAGTCTCTAGGAAGTTCCTGTTTATGACTAGTACTGTGTATCATCTGTTATACTGCAAAGAGAAAGCTATCTTGTGTAAATGTTTTACTTTGTTTTGAATCACTTCTGCTATCTCAACAGAATTTGGTATTACTTGTTAAGCTTTGTAAGATATTAAAATACCTAATTTGTTTTGGGATTTTTAATTTGCATTGTAGGTTTTGACTTTTGCCTATAAGCATGCACTGGTGAATAAAATGTATGGAAGAGGTCTCAAGTTTGCCACAAAACTTGCAGAAGAAAAGCCAACAAAGGACAATTTAAAAAACTGCATTCAGGTAAGGAGTGTTTGCTCAAGTAATGGGGCTGTGTTCATGCTACATAAGCTTTCAGAAGTAAGATGTAAGTCTTCTAGAATATTTTGTAGCCTTCTCATTTTAGAAGGCACTAAATGTAACATTTTAACTTTTCCCAGGTTTTATAACTTGGCCTTCATTCTAAATAGTGATTTTTTTTTTTTTTTTTCCTTCCTTTTTCTAAAATAATTCATTTGTGAGTAACTGTCTTTTTTAGCAGATTTACTTTCTGGAACTTACTTTGGAGCATAAAGGAAGTAGAGAACTTAGTCAAAGATATCTGCATAAAAATCCCCTTATGTCGCTGTTTAACCACTGTTATTTTTTACTATTATTAATCATAATTACTGCTAGTAGAATTTAATAGAGAATTAATGGGAATTCCTAAGATTAAATTCTTGTGCATTACATTGAAAGAATGTGAATCATATAGCATGGGGAGGAGGGGTCCCCCTTTCAGGACTAAGGAATTCAAAGCTCACCAGATCTCCAATCAGTTGTCTTTCTGATACTAGACATTTTTAGTAAGATGTTGATATCAGTGCAGTGTTTGTTTAGATTTAGATGTTAAAAAGAGTAAAACTCATTTTTTTTAATGTGTGCTTCTTTTCTTTAGCTAATGAAGTTGCTTGGATGGACTCATTGTGCAACTTTCACTGCAAATTGGCTTCCTGTCATGTATCCACCTGATTACTGTGTATTCTAGAGAGTTGAAGATCGTAAAATTAAAATGATTTTATATGGGACAGGATAGGAAAAGAAGTTTGACTTTTTATTCGAACGCATGTTTTCATTACTGTATGCTGATTATTAAATTGTGTGTATTTATCAGTAAAGGCACCTGAGTATGGCTTAATACCTGTTAACCTAACTCCTGTCATCAGGGAGTTTCCTTATTGTGCATCCCATTGCTGGCAATGGATGTGCCAGAACTGCCAACATCAAGGATTTGGAATTAGTTTGGAAAGAATTACTGCATGCATGTTAGGTTCTGAATTGTTACTTTTAACTGCAAACCTGTAAAAGTTCTGTATTTTTTACGGTACACTGAATTTTAACATGTTTGATCTTAATTTCAATTGTATGAAGGCCTTAAAGCTACTTCAAGAGTAGCTAAAATCTTACTTATTAGATGAAAATAATGGACACCTGTATTGTTTGCAAGAGTTTACATTTAATGTTTTTAAGAAAAATTCAACCTCTCAAACTGTTACAATGTTTCTCAGAATTGCTGATGCATAGTACTCTTGTAAATCTTCATTTTGGAGTGATTTCAGGCAAACTCAGAAATCCCCGTGAAGCTGGGGATGTAGGACAGGCTGATACATGTATAAGAGTGCCAGACAGTTACATCTTGATCAGATATTGTAAAGCTATACATAGATGTTTATTAATGTTAAAAATATAAAACACAACAGAATAAATGTGCAAAGTTGAAGATCAAAAAAACACCATGTTCACTCTGATACTTTAAAAGATTTTTATAATGAATAAAAATACTGAAGCTAAAAATTGTATTGGTTTCTGGATGAGTACATAAATAAAACTTGCTGAAAGAAAGCAGCTTACAAACAACAGAAGTTCAGTGCAGCCCAGAAGATCAATGCATTTTGTTAAAGCCTTCTTACTAACATTGTTCCTTCAGTGGAGGTGAATTGGTCAGTTTGAACAGGTTGTATGTATCAACCAGAAACAGATTGCTGTATCTTTTGCCTTGCTGGTTTTTCCATACTTGCAATGCAAAACTTAGATTCAACTGCAACTTTACAACCATAAATGCACAGAAGGTGCAACATCATCCTGGAAAGCATTCCGTATTGTGAGGTGCTGCCACTAAATCAAGATCATTAATAGTTTTCTCTTTAATTCTCTCTTACTGTGGCTTTAAGCAGCTTGACATTTGATTCTGGAAATTCTGCTAGAATGGTTGTATTAAATATATTGCAAACTTTTTCCAAAAATTCATAGTCTGTACTGAATCTGAATTTATTTGCCCATAGTAATACTGTTCCTGGCTTACAAAAGTACACCATTGTTGCTAGCAGGGGGTCCAGAGCTGCATGATGGTACACAACATCAGTTGCCAGTATGAAATCATAATGATAAGTTGATACAGGAAAGTCTTCATTGAGGCCTTCTCCCCATACCAGTTTTCTCACTTCAGGTTTGTGCATATTCAAGTTCTGTGTATTTCTTGAAATATTATATGAGAGATTTTCAAGAACTTCAGGCAAATCAGTAGCTGTAACGTGAGCTCCTAAAGAAAACATGAGTTTGTTTCATTTCGCAGAATCGTTAAGGTTGGAAGAGACCAAGATCATCTGTCCAGCCATGAACCCAGCACCACCATCATCGCCCCTAACCCATATCCCCAAGTCCCACATCCAGATGTCTCTTGGATGCTTCCAGAGACAATGACTCCACCACCTCCCTGGTCAACTTATTCCAATGCCTAATCGCCCTTTCCATAGAATAAAAAAAATTTTCTAATATCGAATCTGAACTGCCCTGGCACAACTTAAAGCTATTTCCTCTCATCCTCCCCCTTGAGACAGGGCAAAATTCATAGGCACGTAGTTGAACAAGTATAAAGCTTTATCTACATAACTGGCCCAGCCCCCCCCCCAATAACTAGTGTAGTTACTTAGTTAACAAAACAGTATTTTACAATAATTTTCATTTAAAATAATTTAAAAAAAAAACAACAACGAAAAAACAAAAAAAAGTGACAAAGTTTACTTAAACTGTGGTTTTGTTGCCTTAAAGTGACAAGGGCAGAGCTAGATCATCTTTCACTAGAAATCCAAAAGGAAATACAAATTTACCAACCTAAGATACAGGCCACAATGGAAAGCAAGCCTGTTCCAGCACCAATTTCCAAAACTTTTTTGTCTTTGAGGTTGAATTGTTCTTGATTTGATTCCAGATATTGAGATAAAGCCAGTGCCTAAAATGGTTAACACATATCCATAAGAGGGTAACAGCTAAGTTGCACAAAAATTCGTTAGATGTTTTTATACAAGGGTGTTGGGTTTTTTTTAGTATAACAAGAAACACTGAAGGGTATAACAAAAATGTAACATGGGAAGAATTATGATGTATCCTGGTTTTTTTATATATTAAAAAAATTAAAGCAGTTTATTTTTAGTTTGAAGTTTATGTGATATGGATTTACTACACACTTTTGCATGAGTCCTCTGCCAGCTCAAGAGAGAATCACAGAATAAGCTGAGTTGGAAGGGACCCACAAGGATAGGCAGTGTTAAGATGTGAACCATACAGTCAGAAGATCAAGGTTTAACAGTATGTAGAAAATAATGTTCTGGTTTATTATCATAAGTGTTATGCTATACTATCATTATCATAAAGTAAATTCAGGCTTCAACAGAGATTTTTTGAAAACTTTTTTTGTTTCAATTTTTTTAGCAAAGAAAATATTAAAAATTGGTTACTTAAAAACTCAACATTTGTTTATTGATAATAGTATAACCATTGAAAAAATCAAAACAGCACTGTATGGAAATATTATCAGGCCTTTGTAAAGATTTTTTCAGTTAGTAGAATATAAATGGGCTGTTTATAAACAACATAAACTGATGCCAAAGAAAGTGTCTTCCCTGTTTTGCTTCTCTTCTTGAGAATTGTGTTACTGTTTTAACTCTTGTGCTTTTCATAATGCAACACTGTCTACCTGCTCTGGGAAAGCTGACAGCTAATGAATCACCAGTCCAATTTGTGCAACCTCTCAATTTTCTTGGAGAGTTTTACCATCTGCATTCTGACACTTGATTAATGTGCGAATTGATGATTTGACATTTCAAAATAAGATACTGTTTCACCCACCCATATGCTCTCTCTCTATTGTTTTGAAATTGTCTGCCATTTTTTTTTGTGAGCTTTTTAAATAAATGTGGATCTGAAAAATTTTGGAATCTTAATTTTCATGTCTTTATCAGTTGACCCTCTCTTCCCTCAAAGGCAGTTTTCTTAGTCTGTATAAAATTCTGTTTTTAAGAGTAGGAGAAGCAGAGACTGAAGAACTGCTTACAAGTATGATTTTCCATACTGTAATGAAACTCATCCAGCCTTTTCTTTAAAAGAAGCATATTTAATCATTATAACATCCTTTACTTATTTAATCTCTCACAGTTTTCTTTTTCAGCCTCCTTTTTGTACTGCTGATGATTTACTTCTCAGCAGTGACTGATTGGAAGCATGGAGGAAGCTCAGTGTTTCTTCCTGAGTTCCCTTACTGAATTTTTTTTCAATCCCTACATCCAATGTACAAATCCTCCAGTGCTGTAGTCCTTTTGGCATGAACTGACAAATTACCCTAAGGCAGAGCTTTCTGCTGAAGGACTTCATTCTGCATATGGAAACTTCCATTGTCAGAAGTGTTGTCTAAGAAAGCTTCCTTAATATTTGTGTGCTGCTGTCCTGTCCTGGTTTGCTCTTGCGTCACGTCAGCTTTCTCTGTGTGGTCTTGTGTACTTACCCCTGGCCATACCACAGCTCCAAAGTGTTCTATGGACTCCTGAATGACGATCTGGTGGCCCACGTACGTATAGTGCTCCTTATCAAAGTAGTGTGAAACTCTAGGAACCCAGTTCTGCAGTATTTTAAGAGTTACTGGTGAGCCTGTTAGAGAAAAGTTGAAATTTCATGGGTTTGTGTGCAACTTGTTAAAGGGTAAAAAGTATTTTACAAAACCAGTATGTGGGCACATGGACTAGAAAAGTTCTCAGGACATTGGTCTTGAAGCATAGAATTGTTAAGGTTGGGAAAGATCTCGAAGGTCATCAAATCCAACCATTAACCAACCCAGCACCACTATGTTCATCACTAAAATGTGTCCCCAAATGCCACATCTGCACATCTTCTGAACACGTCTGTGGGTGGTGATTCCACCACTTCCCTGAGCAGCCTGTTCCAATGCCTGACCACCCCTTCAGTGAAGCCTAGTTGCTGTCCAGAAACAGACTGTCTGGCTGGCCAGGGAGTGAAAGGAACAATGGTCATTTCCTGCTGTTCTAGGTATTCACATGAGCAATTTAGAGATAGAAATGAGCCTTTTAAGAAAAGCTACCAATTCAAATACCAAACTCTGCTAATAACACCTAGAGGACTTTTAGGACCAAGTTAGCTTGTATTTTGGTGTTTGTGCTGTAGATTTTGTTTGTGAGGCCAGCAGCTCTAGAACAGCCAGCTGCTTTTTACGTAAGGACTTGGGATATACATCTTACATTGAAGACAACCTAACTCTTTCTTAGTGGTTGTTTTTTAAGCATTGTTCCTCAGAAGGAGGATTGTAAGATGCTTTTATGTTGACATGCACAATGTGGTTCAGCTAGTCAGTGCTACAGTTGTCCTGAGGTGTCTCATCATAGCAAGGAGGCTCGTGGGTGAGGTTTTTCAGATCTGTGCTGAACTGTTCCATCTGATCTCACTGAAAACAAGGACACTATTCTGAATGACTGAACTTTTGTTGGAAGCCTGTTAGCAGGATATGCATTCAATTAACTGCAAGGGAAAATTTTGCTCTGGCTTACAGGGATTTTAATTGATGGCTGCCTGGAATCCTTGGTAGCTGTTGGAGCAGTTTAGCCTATTGAAATTTGTAATACCACAGCTTTAACAGTGCCAGCCCAATCAATGCGTATTATAACCATATCTCTGATCATAACTGAGAAATAATTCTTAGATGTCTAAGTAAAATCCAGAGACCTTTTTAATTATACATCTTAATTATGGACATGGGGGGGTATTTTTTGTAGATTTGATCTGATAATATATGCAAATATAAGGGGAAATAATGGGGAAAATTAAAGGAAAAGTGACATGACATCTCCTATTTGAAGACTGATGAAAATCAAAGTATGATATGCTAGCATGCCATAGCAATTGCAGTATTTAAATTGGATTAAACCTGCTTTGGATTCTACATGCTCGGAGCTGCAAGTGCAATTTTCAGAGTCATACTGCTCTTCACAGGTTTCTTCTTCCTTGCATTGGCAGTCCATTGTTCTTTGAATTTTGTTGGGGAATGGTGGCTGCTGTGCAGAGATCATGACAAAAGAGCTGAAATAGAAGGGGAAAAACAATATAAAATTTTGCAGGCACTCCCATCGTATAAAATATGGCTGGAAAAGGAGAGTGAGTAGTTTGGGTGGGCTTTGGTGGCCTTTTGGGGTTTTTTTTTTCAGTGATGGATTGAAGGGACAGGATGAAATGTGACATCCCCACTCCACTGGGTGGTATAAGCAGTTTCTGGAAACATAGTAAT
Source organism: Falcunculus frontatus (assembly GCA_013398115.1). Lineage (NCBI taxonomy): Eukaryota > Metazoa > Chordata > Aves > Passeriformes > Falcunculus > Falcunculus frontatus. Next base: position 1,440,176 of record VZRV01009049.1, read on the forward strand.
GCTATCCGAATTTTTATTATATCTCATTTATAATTTTTATTACTGTGCTTATTTTATCATTTATGCAGAAGCTTGGCTTTATGTCACTGACCTGATACCCCTACTTGGTCTGAAAATTGAGCTACTCTTATCAGTTGAAGCAATAGCTGAGAAAGGTAACTGTCTTTTAATATCTGACCTTTTATCTCTGTAATTTACTATTTTCAAAAAACTTGGGACTTATGATTCCAGAGATAAAACTGTTTCATTTGCTGCAGTCAGTGCTCTTGATTTTGTCTCCTTGCATAGAGTTGCCTTCTCTTTCCTCTCTGTTCCTGCTGAGTCAGTTACTGAAATGCAGTGAACTGCAGAGTATGCAGATGGCAGTCAGGAAATCATTGCAGTGAGAAGATTGAATCCATAAGGCTTTTTGGATAACTCTGTTATGAATGACTGTGCCTCCTCAGTGTACAGGGCAGCACCCAACCTAAGAAGGAACTGACTGATACCAGCTGACATCAATAAAAGCAGGAACAGGACTTGATGAGAAATAGGTCAGTGAAATTTTTTGCTTGACTAGAGTTTTCTTCAGTGAAGCACCTCTGTGTATGCATATATCTGTGAGTGTGTGGAGATACATATAGATAGCTGTAGATATAAACACAGATGCATCTATATGTAAAGAGCAAAAGGTTCAGAACTTTTGCTCCGGCCAGAGGCTGTACAAGTTCACCTTTCCCACATAACATGATGGCTGGAGTGAGCTATGTTTTTATCCGTGATAAAAACATTTATCCATTCTGCTTATTCTTGAGACTGCATATTTACTCTCTCCAGCCACAGGCACTGCAGACAAAGTATATCATTTGTTTGGGTTGCATCATAGTACAGGAGGCTGGTTTAGATATCCTGACTGGAAAGGGGTAAATCTCTGGCAGTGGCCAAGATGTTCAGCAATGCCTGCAGGTAGTTTTTTAAGGAGCAGTGTGACTGCTGACTTATGTGGGTGATTTAATTTGCACATGATATTGACACCATTGCAGTTCTACTGATACCTGATATATTCCTTATTGCTGCTCTGTTTATTCACAAGGACAGGATTTCTGTTCTAATTCCTCTGACACTGCATTTGTCTTGGCAGTGATTTTGTACTGTCGCAGAAAAGAGTGCTTTAAAGTGCTTTAAATCGATTTCTGCACATTTTTTTTTCCTTCAGAGGGTCTCCATCTTGCTAGCAACAAGATCTGGCTTTCTCCCATTGTGTGTGATTTGAGGTACGATGATGGTAGGTAAGAGACTGAAGTTAATGGTGCAGTTACTGCATTCCCTGACATGAGTGAGTGTATCCATGTTCACATTCCACATGTGACAGTGTGCCTCCTTCCAACAGCAGTGGTTTCTCATTTAATCAGAAAAAGGCTTCTGGATTTGAGCAATGTCTCCTTTTCATGCCTTAAGCTAGAACAAAATCTGCTCGTGTTTTAATGTTTTAGGAAATCTCTGTGAAAAGTATTTTCAGACTTGTGCAATTGGGAAGGTACCTAATGAAAAGAGAAGAATCTGTCAGAACTGGTGATGGCTACAGCCAGGAAACACTTGGTTGAAGATACAGTCTTCTGAACATTTTATGTTGAGACATGCAAAGCACTACATTCTCATATTTGGGGGGTTTTGGGTGAATGTTTTGTTTGTTTGTTTTGATGAGGTTTTTGTAAGGCTCTTTTGCATTACATTTGTGCTATTTAAGTGAAAAAGCCAATCCTGAAACTAAAAAGCAGGAGAAAACTTTACGTTTGTCAGTTTGGGTGGAAAATGATCCCCCTGTATTTTTTCCTTGCTTAAACAAGTTCTTACTACAACAGGCCAAAATTTCAGGTGGCTGTAGCTGGCAGTGAATTCCAGAAAATAGCTTGGAAACATGCTTAATAAATACAAATTTGTTGATCAGCTATTAAGTACCTACAGCAAATAAAAGTATGTCTCTGATCCTGATATATATGTATACCCTATTATCACTCATTCAGACTGAGCTCTAATTCGATTAGACATGTTATGTTACATTTTCAAATTAAAAATTGTTATGCTTTCCCTCACTTTGTCCTTTGAGCTCCCTTAAAATGGGAGTCTGCTTAAATATTTATAAAGAAACTTTGCTGGTTTTACTAAATCCCTTAAAATGATCAGGAGGCCTAAAGTCCACACCAGTTGTTACCCTGCTGCTGATGTGGTCCTTAAGTCCATCAGTTGCCTGAGCTCTTAGGTGGTAATTTGGGGGGATAAACACTATGCACTCTGTGTTTGTATGTCACCTGACACACTGGGCTCTGGTTTATGGCTGGAGCTTCTGGATGCTGTAACAATATCTTGTAGAGGTGTAGCTTTTGCTAAACAGAAGGGATTTTATAAGTGTATATATGGATATATATGCACATTCATTCTACTGCCATAATTATTCAATTATATATTTCATAGGAGTTAAAAGTAAGGCTTTTTTTAGCTGCAAACTACGGGACAGTATTAGTCTTATAAATTCAAGAATTCAAGTATATTAGTGTCTTGGCCTTAATGATGCACGGCTTTATCATTTTAAATGACAAACTGTTTGTGAAGACTACAGGCAGGTGAATATTGAGAAGCTCTTTGCAAATAGGTGGTGTTTGCATTATTGCATTCTCTGTGTGTAATATGTTCAAGTTGCTGCTGTGCTCCTCGAATTACAAAGAATAACATTTCTCCCTGTTTTGACATTTTTCCAATTCATATTTTACTGAAAATTATATATCTCTAAAAGAATTTTGGTTTGACAATGTTGCAAGCAAAATCTGTTCCCTTAGAAAATATTGGCTCTTTCTGAATGTTAGCAGCCAGGCTTTTTTCCAAATTAGTCCTGTTGGGAAATAATTATCTAAATTCTTTCAGAGTTTTTAAACCAGTATTGACTTCATTAATAGTCTTAAGCTATCATGAACAAAACTTCGAAAATCCCATTTGATTTCTTCAGAACCTAAGGAAGAAAGAGTAATTCACGAAACTGTATCTATTTGACAATATTACATAAAATTAACAAGGTAATGAAACACTTAAGGGCAGATTGTAAGATGATTATAAACCTTAAGGTAACACTTTATCCCCTGTAAGAATAAACTTTGTGCCTCTTAAACTGCTGAAATAGATTGCTTGGAAAGAACTTTTAATATCCAGCTACGTAGCCAAAAAAAAGTAGGTTAGTGAGCAGTGCTGTGTCACTGGGTCTTCAGCTGTAAACACAACTCTGCTGAAACGTATTTCATCTCAGCACGGACTTGCACAGTGTAGTCTGGGTTAGTCTGAAATATTTGGGCAGAAGCCAATTTCATTTGCTCGCATGGAAAATGCAGTTGCAGTCTGTTCTTTGCAAGATCGGGCTTAACCATTACACTTACCATACATTAACATCTGTTGCTTAGAGCTCATGCAATTTTCTCATGTTATCATGCACTAAATTGAAAAAAACCACCAACAATATAAATGCTAGGAAATAAAGGAAATGTCAGTGCTAGCAACATCACTATAATAAATCTATGTGATATTTGAATCTCCAAGGTAAATGCACCCAAATACTGCAAGCCAGCAGCGACAGTCACTCTGCACGAAACAGAAAGCTGGATTCTGTTGGCTCAGAGAGCTGACCTGAAATACAAGAATTCAGACAAAGGTATTTCTGTTGTTAGTTAGCAGGGAACACAAAGGCATGTCAGACAAGGTTAGCTGGGCAGCTGTGTGGGTACCTGATGTGGGAGAGGGCACAGGAAGTTTCCTGTGGATGGATGCATGCTCCAGAGGTTTTTTATACAGGCGTGCACCTGAAAAGAATAACTTTCCCCTCCAGCCAGTCGGATTGCAGGTTATTTAGAGTAACATTACCAGGCAGTGCTTGAAGAACTTACCATGTTACACTTAAGTCTTCCACATGTGCAGTACAAAGTCAAAACTCTTTTAGACTTTGAAGTCCCAAGCATACAAACCTTTCTCGGCTCCTACAGACTCGTGTTCTGTTTTTGCAGATGACGCATTCCCTGTGTTCGCCTTACGTCAGCGGAGCTGAACCAAGCAAGCAGCTTACTGTGGGCAAACTAGCACATAAATAATGAATGTGGCCACTTGGCAGCAGCCCAAGTGCAGGGAAAAGTTCACGAAGCTCCCACTACCAGGGAAAGGTCAAGTCTTCCTTGCCCTGCAGAGCGTCTGGCTGGGGAAGCTCTGGGTACCCTCCTCACCTGAGTCACAGACAGTATGAGGAAGTGTCAGTCCTAAGGAAAAAACAACTTTCTCATCATCTTTAGTGCAGGTCATAACCATAGAAAATATTGTATCCACTGAAAGAGGATGCAAAACAATTGAAAATCATTAAAATCCCACTTTCATCAGAACATCTTCCAGCTGATTGTTTTAAAACAGATGGATGTCATAGATGTTGAAGATGAACCAGATGTGTATTCCTTACACATTTCAAGAATTGGAGAGGTTCATATGCATTTATTCCTTTGCTGCCCTTCTGCCATCCCTTCTCATTCTTTGCAAAGATTCTGCCAAAAGAAATTCAATCCCATTAGAGGACAGAAAAATTTAAAAGCTACTTTGAAAGTCATAAAGCTAGAAAATAACCCCTGGGTAATTAATGAAGAGCTGAATGCTGGCAAAAGAAATGGGGGGGCAGAGGGAATGCAGATTTTTAACTCAGTTTGTAGGTGTTTTCATTTTGGGGTGAACAGCTTTTGAATTCAGGCAATGCTCTTCTGAAGAGTGGCAAAGTTAAAAAATGAACCTTTTGTATCACAGCAGCTGTTCCATGCATGGGCTGCTGTGCGTCTGTAGGAGTCAAGGATAGGAAACACTTGGCTCCATATTCAAATGCTCACCAGCTTATTTCCTCTGAAATTTGATAGTTAAAAGATATTTTTTGATTTATACTTGGGAACTAGTATTAAGATATTAACTGCATTAAATTGATATTGTAAACATTGCATTCTGCAGACCTGCCTGACTTTACAAGTAGTGCAAGTGAGTGGTCCTGAGGTAGGTCAGTAGCTGTTATTGGAAATGAAGATAGGCTGCTGTTGGAATGACTGCCATGGCTTTTTTTAAGATGTGGTCTTTTTAGCAGGTATGTTCCACAGTCATATTTGTTGTATTTGTCACCAGGGGTGAATGTAGCTCAGACTGGTGCTGCTGTCAAAGTTCTGTCCTAAGCTTTGGAATGGGGCTGGTGCTGGACATAAACAATTTATTTGTTAAATGAAATCAGAGGAATTGGCTTACTCTGTGTTTGTCCCTTGTAGCAAGGATGGCAACTGTAGGGACAGTGTTACAGCTTATTTATGAATCATGGAGGTGTGGCTTCATTTCTTGTTTATAACTCATGGAGGAATCAGCACTGATACTCTGAATTGCAGCTTTTTTTGACATATATTTACTATATAATGTATATAAATACTTCTGGTTCCGCACTCAACCTCCAAGTATTTCTTGTTTAACACTGAAAATTAGTGTTGTCTGGAAGGGTAGCCCCACGGAATTAAAATTTCTCCAGACTTCTGTGAATGGGCAGGCTGAGGGCAATACAGCACCTCGGTTCTATGTGTAAAAGGGCATTTTTCAATTATTAATTCAACATCCAATTCCACAAAGCTCTCAATTATTTGGTTGGCTTTTCTGTTTCTCTAAACACTCGGGAATTTTGCCATCTAGACCGTTGGTGGAAGACAAAATGCAACAGGCTGCCAAATGTGATGAAGTAAAGCAAACTTCAAGTATTTTTAGAATATATGTATTTTAATGTGAATTGTGTAGCTTGCATAGGTTTGGCGGGTGTGTTAAGTCTGGTAATGTGAAACCTAATTGGTAGTGTGGGTCCTTTTCCCATTTGGTGCTATTAAACTATCAGGAAAGCTGGGAAGAGCATTTTTCCTGACTGTCACTGAACTCAGCAGTAGCATTCTCTTCATTGTATAGGCAGAGTAAAACTATATTCATATTATTGGATTATAGATTACAGTGCTTCAATTTTAAAACAAATTTAAAAGTTCCTCTGCTGTTAACAATTGCAATTACAGCATAAAAATGATGTAAAACTATTAAAATTTACATGATTGTGATAAACAGGAATTACAGTCATTTAACCCATCAGGAGCAAGAAGCCTGCCAGATTTGTGCCAAAAGACGGCAAAGTTAAGCCAGAAAAGTTAAATGATATTCTTGTCAATTAAATTGATAACCACAGATGAACAGGACCAGATGGTAATTACTCAGAACTCCACAATGGTATTACCAGCTCCACACCAAAGTGTGGTGCCTGCATCTGGAAGTAGGCTTGATACCCAAGAACAGGAAATTGTACAAATGTGAGGTGTATTTCTAAGCGGATCTTGGAGGCATATAGGGAACAGTGGGGCAAGTAAATGTGACATCTGTGCTAGTTAAACTGAGAGGAACAGCAGGGCTGGTGATAAATAAGAGGTACAGTAAAGAAGGTTTTGTGTGCTCTTTGACAGTGTCTACAAACATGTCATGAATGGTCCTCCAGTTTACAGTGCACATGGCTTTCCACAAGGTCACTCACTAAAGATCCTTACAGAAACTGAGTTTTGTTGGGACAAGGAGTTTTATCATTTGTTTTAATAATTTGACAGCTAGGAGGCAATAAATGGTCAGGTTTGCAATGACCCAGGAAGAGCTGTGCTGCTGAGTGTATTCCTAAAAGCTAGTGTAAAATAATGTGGTGACAATAATGTAGAATTACTTAAGACAGTGAAAAGAAAAATAAGCTGCAGAGTTCCAGAAGGATCTCTGGCATGTTATGAGAGGTGATAATGTGATAAATGAAATTCAGTGCTGACAAGTACCACATAATACACAGTCTCTAACTCAGTGCCACCTAGGAAAGAGATCATAATGGCACCAGAGACAGCTATATACCTTTAAAACCACATCAGTAATCAAAAACACAAAGGGATTGTTGCATTTTTATAAGGAAATGAAAAAAACCAACCAGCTAACCTACCAAACAAAAAGAGTGAAAAAGGAACATTGTTTTTTCCAGTATAGGAATTCAGACATTGTCTCATATTTTCAGTGTGTGCCTTGAATCTTTAATTAAAATGTTCACAGTCTTGGAGCTTCTGCAGGATTTGCAGGAGGGCCTGGGTGACCTGGTGAATGACTGATGAAAAATGGCAGGCTCACACTTCTAGAGCAGATTCTCCTCATTCTTATTGCTGGAGACATCTGTCAGCAGCCAGCTAAATGTCTACAGCATGGTCTTGGCAAGGTCTGCTGAAGTATAAACAACTGCAAGGTGAATACCTTCCAGGCTGGCATCCCTGTCAGGGAAACACCAGTGAAATATCTCACAGGAATTAAAAGATGTTTCTCTAGGAAGATGACACAGCTGACAGCTCAGCTGAGGTGCCTTTATACCAAAGTAGGCAGCATGGGAAACACAAGAGGAGTTGGAAGCCACTGTGCTGCTGGAAATCTGTGACCTAGTTGCCACTACTGGAACTTGGTGGGATGAATCCCATGACTGGAGTATGACTGTCGATGGATTCAGGCTGTTTAGAAGGGACAGGCGAGAAAGGAGAGGTGGAGGGGCTGCCCTCTACACCAAGAGCTGGACTGCGTGTGGAGAGTTGTCTCTGAAGAGCAGACAATGAGCAGGTCAAAAGCCTGGGACAAGAACCAGAGACCAAGGCAGTAAAGAGAAACTTGTGTTGGTGCCTAGAGGCCCCGGATTAAGGGGAGCTATTGATGAAGCCTTCTTCCTCCAGCTGCAGGAGGCACCATGCTCGCAGGGGGGGACTTGAATCACCCTGAAATCTGCTGGGAAAGTTGCACTGTGGCTGTAGGCAATCCAGGAGACTCCTGGAATGCGTGCAGGATAACTTCCTTACACAGCCCTACCAGAGGGGATGTGATACCGGACCTGATGGTCACCCATACAAGCAGGCTATTCTTGGATGTCAGTATTGGAAGCAGCCTGGGCTGCAGTGATCATGGTAAAGCCTCTAACAGGGTCCCCAACAACAACCTTTTCTGGATTGGAGAGAGATGGATTTGATGGGTGAATTGTTCTGTGGCTGAGGAATTGGTTGGATGGTCACATCCAGAGAGTAATGGTCAATGGCTCAATGTCAAGATGGACATTGGTGAAAAGTGGAGTCCCTCAGGGGTCTGTACTGGGACCAGTGTTATTTAATATCTTCATTAATGGCATAGACAAAGGGATCGAGTGCCCCCTCAGCAAATTTGCAGATGTCACCAAGCTGCAAAGTGGAGCTGTTGACCCACCTGAAGGATGTGATGCCATCCAGAGGGACCTGGACAAGCTTGAGAAGTGGGCCCATGGGAATCTCCTGAGGTTTAACAAGACCAAGTGCAAGGTGCTGCACCTGGGTTGGGGCAACCCCTGGTGCCAAAACATGCTGGGGGATGGACAGATACCCATCCACGGAAATATTCAAGGTCAGGTTGGACAGGGCTCTGAGCAACCTGATCTAGTTCAAGATGTCCCTGCTCATTGCAGGAGGGATTGCACTAGATGACCTTTAAGGTCCCTTCCAACCCAAAGCATTCTATGATGTTCAGTGTTTGGCATTTTTTTTCCAATTCATTATGGCTGTGGAATGAATTCTCAGCTTAAGGTCACTAATACCCAAAGTTAATTCTGGTGACCTTCCTGAATAAGGGCAGTGAAAAGTGTAGGATAACACTGAATATGAACCTCAAACCAAACACACTGTTTACATTATTTTTAAAATAAGAAATCCATTCTCCGTGGTAGATACCTTTGTTTGTTTGCCTGGCTCAGGGATGGTGACTCAACCACTTCACTGGGCAGCCTGTTTCAGTGCTTGACAAAAACTGTTTTTTTCTTTACTTGATTCAATGTTTCATGTTAATTAGGCTTAACCTTATTTGCACATACAATGAGATCACACACATATCAAAGAAGGGAGTAAAGCTGAGTGTTGCTAGGTAAGCAACCTGGAACAAGCTGCCCAGAGAAGTTGTAGATGCCCCCCACCAGAGGTATTCAAGGCCAGGCTGGATGTGGCTCTGAGCAACGTGGTCTAGTGGAAGGGGTCCCTGCCCATGGTAAAGGGGTTGGAACTAGATGATCTTTGGGTCCCTTCCAACCCAAATCATTCTGTGATTCTAAGTAATTATTTTAAATTGTGCTGACACATAGGGGGTCTTCATGTTCAGGAGCATGGAAGAGTGAAGAAATGCTCCAAGATTTTATGCTGAGAAGAGGGGCACCAGGCTGTGCCCACCTTGTCACCAGCTACTGACTGCACTTAGCTGTGTATTGTGCATTTAATGCCTGTTCTGTCCTTCCCTGACAGTGCGAGCACTGCAGCTCATTAGCAAAGCTGTTGGGGAAACCAGTGCTGCATCACTTGGACTTATTGCAAGAGCCAAGATAGTGAGGAATGGGACTCTAAACCGAGTGTTTATTTCCATAATCTAACCTTCCTCTGTAACTTAGGCTGCGCTGGATTAGCCTAAAGAGCCTCATTCATGTGATGATAGATGTGTTCTGTACCTTCTATGTTGTCTGTTGAACCAAGAGCTCTTCCTGTCTTGCAAGAAAAACAAGGGGTCAGGTGAGTCAAGATTTTTTGGGGGTCTGAGTAGGACCTTCCTTCACTTTTCTTTAAGTGAAGAACCCTGGAGTATTATTTCAGCACACACTCTAATACCAGAATTAACAGGTTGGTTTGGTTTTTGTTTTAACTAGTAATTTCCTTGTTGAGTTTTTTGTCCAGCTTCTTTAAGTGTCTGTTATTATAGTAAAGACCATTTAGATGCCTCACACTTGCACAAGGAGATTGGCTAGAGAGGTACAGCTGCAGAGGGAAGGCAGGGAAGGAACAGAGAGGCACAACTTCTGGCACTGCTGGATGTGAAAGATGCATTTGACTGCATGAAGCCATGGGCAAATCAGATCCTTTGCCCTCATTTTCCTGTCTTGACAGCAGAGGCAATATAACTTGTCCATGGATTTTTTTTTTTTTGACACTGATTAATTCCTGTTTAATAAAGTCACACACTTCAGCTTCCCTCAGCAGTGACTTTTACGGATATATTCAAGCCTTCTGTAGTTAATTTTTCAAAATATGAAGCTGTTTGCTGTATTATTTTAGTTTGAATTTTGTCATTAATCTCAATTCTCTTCTGTTTTAAATAGGGACAGATTTTTTCCCTTGGTACCACCTCTTTCTCATCTTCTTGTTCATCCCACCTGTTTGGAGAGCTGCTGCTCCCTGCAGAGAGAAGTCACTAAAGCTGAGCTTTCATCTGGACTCTCTCAAGGCTCTTCACTGAGGAGCCCCCTGCCTTGCCATGGGGTGTTGTCTTACCTCTTGTGGTCCCTCTACCATTTCTCAGCCGCTTGTTTAGAGAAGGACTCAATGCCATCTGCTATTTTTTCCTAATGGCAAGGAAAGATCTTGAACTAATTCCATGTGGCTTTTTATAGAGCTAAGATTGTGATGGTCTTAGCGTGTTGAACTGGGAGTTTAGCAGCAGGAGCTGCCCTTACTCAATCTGGGGCTGGTTACTACATACACAAACAAGGGACCAACTGAAGCTGGCTGTGTCAAGGATGAAGACCCCACTCTCAGGGCTACAGGCTTTGGTTGACTAATGGTTACCACCATTAACGCTGTCAGAGCTGTAATTTAACAGCTTACTTTTTTGGTTTTGTTGGGTTGTTTGATTTTTTGTTTTGTTGGGGTTTTGGTTGGGGGTTTTTTTGGGTTTTTTTTTGTGGGATATATAATTATCCCCTATTGTAATAATATTTGCCAAGCAATAAATTCTTCAAGTTCTTATTCAGGTAAAGCTCCTGAAGCCAATGAGGGTTTTGCTGTGGTGAGGGTTGATTAAATGGCTGAATAGCAAGAATGAAGGTTCTGATTAATGGTATCCCACTGAAGAGTCTCCTTGCTTCTCTTCCCCTTGTGAGAAATGCGGTGTTTCTCTACAAGGAAAATAAAAGTGTATTTAAAGTCATTTCAAATGAATGACTAGTGAGTAGGTCAAGCAATGTTATAACGAAGCAATTTGTTTTGAAGCAGGAATAAGTATTCAGAAATCAGACTTTGCAGACTAATACTAGAAGTATTAAAAAAAAAAAAATTAGATGGAAGAGTCTCTATTGACTTGGAATCCTGGAACCATTAAGGCTGGAAAGGACCTCTAAGATCGAGTCCAACTGTTAACCCAGCACTGCTAAGGCCACCATTAATCCCTGTGATTTTTAACATACCTGGACTTGTATGAGCTTCACTATACAGATGCAGAATAAAAATACAAAGTCTGTTTCCGTAATTATTGTGTGTGCAAATCAAAAAATCCAATGCAAATCAAAGCAGGTCTGTGCCTAAATTAGTCCTCAGACATTACTGAAACCATAGTGGAAATATCAGATGGTTACCATAAGGTAAATTTCTATGTCACTGGAGACAGTGAGCTTTTTTGCCTTGGACTCCAAAAAACATAGTATTTCATATTTTTTCTGAAGTTCATCTTTAAGAGGGCTCTTCTACATTTGGCACTGTGCTTTTTTTAAAGTTTTTTTCTTGCCTCCTTTTTTCTATTTGTAGAATGGGTGCAAAAGGGACAGTTTTGAAACCTCCAGTTTCACTCAGACTTAATCAAGATCTGTGTGCTGCATTGTGTCATATGTCTGAAAGCTCAGCAGGTTTGTCCAAGCAAGAACTGCGGAATTTAATTCTGAGTCAAGAATAATATTTATTTTTTAAAAATCTAACGAGCTGCAATGTCTATCATCACATCTTTTTAACTGCTGGCTGGAGCTATAAATGGGCTATTAATTCAGTACAGCCTCATCTACTGTGTCTTGCTGTGCACCTGCTTCACAGGCAAACCTGTGCCGTCCATCTCTTAGGTAGGAATAGGATGCTGATTTGGCTCTATGGAAGTTTAAAAGGATTGCAATCTGGATGTTTAACGAAGATCTTCAGTCAGAAGTGATCATTAAGTCCTTCCTAGCTCACTAAAGAGGGAACTGCTGGCAATGTACCCATCATGATTTCTTTAGGACATCAGAATTAGTTCCTGGTTTTAGTCTGCAAAAGCACAAATTAGAGACATAAATCAAAGTCTGACTGTTTGAGGGGAGAGATTGGGCTTTTTTTATTTTTTCAGAAAGACAGCTGAATCTTAGCTTATTTCCTCAGCTTCACCTACTTTATCGGTGTGTTTTGTGAAGGTGAGAGGCCAGAAGGCCCAGGAACTTGGTGCCAGGGAGGAAGTCAGCCTTGGCAAACCTTTTGTTGTGCCGCTGCCTCTGCAGTCATGCAGCGTGCCTGTAGTATGTTAGGAATGGCCCAGAAAAAACAGAATTACATTATCTGGAAAGTACCAGTAATACTTAAAGCTATGAAAGGTTTGTCTGGCAGCTTTTGTAAGGCTATTCAGAAAAGATATTTTGAGATAGCTATTACATCAAGGTTAAAATGACCCCCTGCCAGCACCACCAAAAAGATGAGGGGTTACTTTATGCATTTCACACCAGTGGTGGGCCCCACATATGCTTTGTTGGCCTCCTTCCCTCCCAGGACGTGATTCCAGGCCTCCATTTTCAAGCCAATTGGTCAAAACCACAATTGTTTTAAAAGCTCTTTAAAGACTGCAATTGCAGCATTGCAGCACAGACAGAAGCTCAGAGGAGGGGTAGCTGGGCAGTGTAGGAAATTATCTTCAAGTGAAATGTATGCCATGATTAACGATATCGTGCCACAGAGCACAGGCTAATCCAGTGCTACAGCAGTAGCAATCCTGGACAACTACATCTGGTGTTCCAAACCTGGTTTTGTGTCCCTTGCTCATCCTCTTCTCCATCCCAGAGCTCCAGCCTTCCTGCCTGTAAGCTTGCTGTCACTGGCAGGTGCTCTGCCTTTCTGCTCCTGTGTCCTTGGGTGGTAGGGAGTGATGCTCATACCTGTCTGAGTGTTCGTGACCTGCTCTGGTGTCACTACTCTGTGTGAAGCCTCTCTGCAGGGAAATGATTACTCACGTATCTCCAAACTGTGCCATTGTGTGGATACTTTTATGTTGTTTCTCTTTCTGGTCAAACACTGAAATGTACTGCTAAGATTGCAAAGAGCTCTCTCCAGCTGTTTCAAATGGAAATAGCTATAATGGATGATATGCAGTATATGATTTCCTAGGCAGTTATCCCCGCATGAGTTATGAAATTCAATTAGAAGAATAATAGTCTTACTTTGGTTTTAATTATCGCATCTGCAACGCAGCTCTTCTAAAGAATGTTGTTAGCAGTAGTGCCATGTGAGCTGCCAAAGCTCCTCTGCTGATGATGTGGCTTCCCCCTGCACGTGTTTTGGGAGGCAGTGAGCAGCCAGGGGTGCTGATGGATGTGATTCTCCCCCAGCTGTTGGTCCTCCTGCTGCCATGCACTCGCAGAGGTATCTATTGCACAGGCACTTGTGATGGGGTTTTTCAGTCCTTGCTGACCACATTCTGCAATGTCATGCAGGCTCTGGGGAGGATGTGGGAGCACAGTAATGTGCTCTCAAATAACAAGTTTGCCCAAACCTTTTTAAGATTGGGTGTCATCTTTGCTCTCCTGTATCACTCCTGTGGTTGTGTCAAACTGACAATGGAAACCTTTCAGCACCTCGGCAGGGAGGTTTCATTTATCCCCACTACTCCTCCCCTGGCATGAAACAGCAACATGGCATTACAGGTTTATTGGAAGGGAGTTTATTACCCTTAAACTTGATCACTGAGGCAAAACAAGAGATGAGAACTACATGAAACGCTGTCTCACAACTGAAAGACATGCTCATCAGCAGGAGTATACAGAGACAATTCTGTATGTCTATCCAGGGGATCTCTTTGCAAAGTCAAAGAAGACACCATAAAGAATTAAATATGTCAAGACCTTCATTCTCTCCTCCTTAGCCTGGGATTGATCCCCGTGAATTTCTTCAGTTTAGTCCCTCCTGTCACAGCTCCACTGCAGGTCAAGATTTCTCTTGTTATCCCTACCCCTTTACTATGGTGCACAGGGGCTAATGTTTGTTCTCGTCCAAAGAGGCTGTCAGACAAAGCCTGTGTATTCCAAGGATGAATTTTATCTGAATTATTCAGACTCTCAGTACACATCCTGCCACTCTGCAAAGTCTATACTGATGCCAAAAAAAGAATTTCAAACCACTGAATATTGAAATAAAGTTCACAAATCTCTCCTGAGGACTAGGTTGGCAGAAAAAATTACAATAACCTGACAGCGTGGCTCTAATTAATAAAAAAGTGCTGGGGGATCTCTGAGGGTGCTGTTAGTGTCAGAGGCCACAGCTCATATTGCTTGGACAGAAACCACCAGGTCAGAGAACTCTAGGATAAGAAATGGGAATCTCAGCATCAACCTCCAATATGCTTTTTGAGCTGGAAAATGAAGCACAGTGCAAAATAAGCACGGAGTGAATCAGTGCTGCCTGTGTGAGCCAGTGGTGAACCCACAGCAGACATGATAAAAGCCTTGTAAATAATATCAGCACAGACCTTGGCTCTCCCCTCCCAGGGACATCAGAGTGTTCCTGGCAGTGACCATACTGACAGCATTCTCCCAGCCATTTAGGGACATGGATGGCTTAAATACAGATGCCTAAAGCCCTCTGAGACACCTCAGCACATCTGCAGTAACTGCATGGGTTTGACAGAGAAGACACAGCACTGCTGGGAGACCCTCACCCTCCTGCAGCAGCAGCCACAAGTCCAGGTGGGGTACCCATATTTAGGCCACTTAATCCTGCTGGGACAAGAAATTCAGTATGAGGTGAGAAGATCTAAATTCAGGCATCAGTGTGGAAGTTCAGTTCGCTCAGTCCATGGAGATATATTCTGTATGATTGATGAATCTAGAAATAATTAATCTCTCTAAAACCAGGATTCAGTGGCCTAAAAGCAAGTGTCTAAAGCTATTTTGGGTGTTGTGGAGTATCCCCGTTAGCATCTAGTTGCTTCACCAAAAAGAACATGGGCTTTCTCCATCTCACATCATGTCTACCAGCCCCATGCAGATGTGTCATCTGCCCTGGAGTATCAAATGGCAGGAGGAGCCAACATTAAAGAGCTGAAGCCCATCTGTAGGGGCATCTGATTCATCCTCCAGGCTCCCTTGACTGCATCAAACAGATCTCTTCTGATTAAAGAAGGAGCCAAGATACTAAATTTTAAGATAAGATATAAGTCTGACTCCCCAAAATAAAGCTATCTCACTGAAAAAATAACAAGATTTGAGAACTGAAAGCCCCTTTTAACCCACAACTAGATTATTTATGGGTGCAACTGTCTCTATTCCATCCTTCTCTTACCTTCCCAAATGGCAATACAGCTTACAGGGTGATGATTATTTTTAAGTCAGTTTTTCACGGTCCTCTTGTTGTAACTGCACCCTGATGTGAAAGAGGCTTCTGAATCCCCTGTCACCTACACAAGGATGCCACAAATGTGTTTAACTAGGGATTCAGAAACAAAGTATGACAGGAGGCAAGAAGTAAACTTAAAATTAAGTCTTCCCCTTGCAAGGTGAAAGAGATGGAAAAGTGTCTCTTTGGGAAATTCACCGGTCCTTGTGCTCAGACAAAAACATTTGGATTTGACTAATTGCATCTCTGGCCAGTATCTGATGAGATGGAAATTTTACCATGAAAATGGAGCTACAGGGGAGATTTAGCCAGAGACAAACAACAGCTTAGGGTGAGAGTTCACAAGATAGACATTTTGGTCTTAGCTGCCCAAGAGGCTTATGATTGCCATTTATGACCTAGACTTTTTTTCTGTCTGTGTCAACACTTGAGAGAAGTAACAGGTAAAATGGGATGGAAAGTATGTCCTCTAATCAGTAAGCTGAAAAGCATTCTCTTTCCAACACGAAAACATTCTCTTTCCCCCCATCTTCTCTTCTTGGAGGTGATACCTAAGTAAAGTTAGAAAGGTTTAACAGCTACAGAAAAATCTGAATAATTAAGATTTGTTTTAATTTTGGCTACTAGCTAGTAGCTGTACTTGTCATCTATCTACTAGTCTAACCACCATGTAATATAATTCCCTAGAAATTTCAGAAAATTGGGTTGCAATGCTTGTGGAAGGCCATTCTTCCAGTCCCAGGAAGGGGAAACTACATGTGAGCCATTCCTGGCAGACATTTGTCTAACCTGCTTTTCAAGACCAGCCAAAAGGTGCAGTCTTCATTTTAGTGAGGTCTGTGAGCAGCAGAGGGTCACAGGTGGTGGGTACAAGGGTGAAAGCTGTTTGCTTTTGTGCAGCCTCTGGTTGAAGCTGCAAGTCAGATGATTGCACAGCTGTAGCACAAACATTAGGGACACTCCAAATCCCATTAAACCCAATAAGATTAAATTGAAAAATATATGCAAGCACACTGCTGAATGACAACCACAAATGTGTTTGAGCATGAGGTGGCATTACTTGACACCTTTCCATATCCTTGGTGCCTCACTAGACTGAGACTTACATGGCAAGAAGTTGCTCCAACCCCTTATGAGCCAGCAAGTTCCACAGTTGAGTGTCCTCTGAGTTAAACTGTGCTTCTTAGCAAGATTAAAGGGCAAATGCTCATTTAAAGAGAAAAAATAGCATAGGTAGGCAGACACTCTACTCCCACCCCCATGACATTTCAAAACATTTGTAAACTGAAAGGTGTGAGTGTGTGACTCACTTGTCGGGCACAGATACTGCAGACATCTATGCTGAAGGAGGACCACATGGAAGAGAACTGCTTTGGCATGTTGTTTTTTCCAAACTACATCACTATGAAGACCGGACAAGAATGTACTTACTCCTCAAAACTGGAATGAGAGCCTGCAAACAGAGCTATATCCAGCAAAGTTTTATAGACTCAGAATTATCTCCAGCATCTGTGCAGGAAACATGAGAAAGGACATTCATGCAGTGATTTAAGATGTTGCTAATGAGGATAAGGTTGCCTCTTGTCAGCTTCCCCATGCACATTCAAGTTCTTCCATCATTTCAAACCCTTCTCTTGAACACCAAACTGCACGGGCTCTCTTCTAAAGGCTACCACCAAATGGGTCTCACGAGCTCTGATACACCTGTGCAAACAGGAAGATTTGTCTAAGAGCATTCTCTGTGGCCACTCTTCTGCAGAAAGCCATGTCACTGGTCTGTGTGTGGTGTGGCTAGAAAAAATATTTCTCTGCTGCTTGACTGATGGGAGAATTCAGGACCAGAAAGTCATTGCCTTAGTCCTTGTGACAAAATGTATCTTCCTAAGAGCAGTGCTGCTGGTGTGACTATCTTGAGCCTTGTAGCACAGCTTCTTCAAGTCAGCTGCTACCTAGGACCAGGACAGCAATAGCCAAAGCAGTGTAAATCCCTTTAAAAGAATAGCACTTTCAATTTTTTAAATGATTATTTTTTATGACAAAACAAATATAGCCTCAGATGAAGGGGACAATTTCTACAAGCACACTTCTTATCTTGCAGTGTTTTAAAGGTTTTCTTCTGCGCTTCTAGCTTAACATCTGGCTATGCTGCTCTGAATAGAAGAAGCTCCTTTAATAAGGATCTTTGATTTGTTGGTTCTAAAGTACAGCTCCGAAAACACCAAAATTCTTATCTGCTACTTTAGAAATATATAATAAACAACAGAGGCAAAACCTGCATACATCTAAGCTTGTAGCGTGTAATAGTTATCTTTTTATTTAAATCCAGCAGTGAGTAATAGTGCCATATTCCTTAGGAGAATGCCTTGCCAGCGTTTGCTAATCACTCTTCCTAAATGTAACAGACATCCATGGTCCAACAGATATGTGTGGCCCAACAAACTGTAAGTCAATCTTCAGGTTCAGTGAAAGGCAATATCCTGAAAGAAAAATGACTTTGGCAGTTTGTGAGCATCAACTTGAGTTACAGTCTTGGTACTCTCAGCATCACACTGTTTCATTTAAGAAACATGACCACATATTTTTAAAGTGAGGACTGGTTTTTTATTTCATTGCAGAAGCCAAGTTAAAAATCATAAAGATAGCGAGAGAGCAACAGCCTGCCTCATCCAGAGGAGGAAAAATCAGAAAGTAGCTGTTAAGTGTAAGAAGGAAATAATTATATATAAGATATGTATAATGGTTTATATAATATATATAATACCAATTATAGCATCAGGCTGATGGTTGTTTAATAAGAGACTTCTGTACTTATTCCATTGCTCTGTTCTCTGGATACAAACGTGGTATTCATTTTTTCCATTGTGAGTACCAATTTATCAGAAACATTGAAATGCCTGGTGTTCCCTGTCTCTGGAAATATCTCTTCCCTATACTTAGGGCTCTGAAACATTGCTGAAAGGTGGCACAGAAGTGAAGCAAAGGCCAGGGGTTATCTCACTTGGTGTCAGCCCTGGTGACAGGAAGGAAGAGGTGGTGGCCCTGCAGGCTCTGCCCTTGCTGCCAGAGCTGGGTTGGCTGAGCATCTGGAGTTTACTCAAACAGTGCCCAGCATGTGCAGGGAGAACCTGCTCCAGTTTTTGATCCAGGGGAACAGTGACAGTAGTTGAACACAAAGCAATAGACCTTTCGGCAGAACCAAAATAACTTAGGAAAAAGCATTTAGGAAATCCTTCATCCCTCACTCCTCAGCAGACAAGGCAGGGCTGGGTTGGAGCCAGCTAAGACACACCTCATGGCGTGTGCCAGGCAAGAGCACATAACAGGAGAGATGAGCTTTACTCATCCCAGTCTCCCACCACGCCACCCAGAGCCAGACAGGTTATTTCTGACCGGCTGTCTTCAGGGACTAATTAGCTCAGGCTTAGTTTCAAGTGAACCATGAGACCCTCTTGAGTCAAGCATCAAAATTCCAATCACTCGATCCTAGGTCTGACTTACTCAGCTCTCTGTGAGGCAGGAGGGGACAGCCTGAACAGGCACCTGGGATGGTTCCCACCAGCTCAAGGGTTTTTCCACAACAGGGAACCATCAGCAATCCAGGTTTTCGGGAGCTTGGCCCCAAGCTTGAACCCACCTGTTCACTCACCTCCACATCAAAAAGTGGATGCCCTTGGTGCTCCCACCACTGCAAGCAGAAGTTTTGCTCCCCACGTCTGTGCCTGCCTCCCCAGCCACCTCCCAGCCTTTACGTGGCCCTGGCACTCACTGGCTGTGACATCACTGAGCTTGGTAACCCTCTCCCCACAGGAGAGGGGACTTCTCCTCTTGGAGACAGTTTGTGTGTGCCACAGAGGCTGACCAGCACCCAAGTGAGGGCAAGGAAACAGTGGCACTGTGTGGTGGGAAGCGGTGGGAAGAGGAACAGAAGTGAAGAAGGAAGACAAGCCACATTCTCATTTCCAGTCACCCTTCTGTGCTGGCACAGAGGCTCCCACCCTACCAAGAGTCCTGCAACTGCCTCATTTAAATCAATCGATGGGGTATTTGCACACCAGGAATGAAGCCTGTGGTTTGAGGGCTTGTTCTGTGCAGGAGTGCTGCAGCCCCTTTGCCAGGCAGATTCAGTACACAGATACAGCACATTTGCATTGTGCATCGACAGCAATAGAGATGTTGACAAGTCACCTCACTTGTCCATTTCTTCCCCATCCTCCCTCTTACTCTGTTGTGTTTCCAGGACACTCGCCTCATTTCTTGTCTAGAAAAGTCCACTGGCATGTTTTTACATGAGCAAAGACTCCTTTCACAGGAACAGCAGCTTTTCTAATCTTATCCTCTCCCTGCTTTAAAGGCCTGCATTTAGACCTCTGGCCAGGTGCCTAATCATTTGTCATGTCTATTATGGCACTTCTAGTGCAAGAGGACAGTGACTGAGTCAGGCTGCCTTTTCTGCTGGGCTGCTGGGCCAGTCATACCACCTCACCCAGGTGGCTTGAGACTCCAGGCACCAGGATTACTGGTTCTCTATGGAAAGAGAACTGTAATTTCCTGATGGAAAGCCATGACTAAAACTTGTCAAAACGTAATTTAAAAAAACCTAAAAGGGCACTACTTATTGTACCTACAATGCAACCTGGCCTCAGCAGGCCAGAGACTCTGGCCCTCCCAAGCCTGCTGAATTGTTACCTCAGCAATTGCATTATTCATTTTCACTTTTTACTGTCAATAACTTACTGAATCACATAGTGTTGAGTTCTCCTGAGTGGGGACCATGTCTGTCTGCCTGTAAAGCACTCAGCATAGTGAGCTTGCCACAGCCAAGTGTCCTTTCATCGCATGCAGTTGTCACGACTGGACAGGGATTTCCTCCTTCAAACACAGGCAAGGAGAGTAGGGAAGCTATGAATCCTTTGAATTACAGACTTTGTTATACACATGCTGTAACACCTCTGATTCAAAGCCTCCTGGGTAATGGGACACATCTGTGCTGGAATGGAAACACAGTCCTGTTAGAATAAAGCTCACTATACAAACTAAGCCACCTAATTCCATTATTTTATTTCACCAAGCCAGCACCCCAAGTTCTAATTTGACAAAGGTCACAGTGGTACACATGTAGCCCATGACTCAAGCACGGGTAGCCATAACCATCAAGTAATGCATGGCATGTTCAAGTTATGAATGTGCCTATGAGCTTGTGTTTGACCTTGGCCCCCAGAAATGAACTCCTTTGGATCCCATGTGGATGTGATGTAAGTAGTTCCTTCTTCAGTTAAATATGGCCTGGAAAGCAGCTGTTTAATAAACTGCAGATGCATTTAGGGGTCTTCACATTTAAGGTTATTTCTTATTTTAAAAGAGCCTGTAAGTGTTTATTTCTATCACAGATTGCAACGCTTCCCAAGTAACTAATCTTGCATCCTGGAGCTTCCCAGCCTCCCTCGGCAACTTTTCCTAAAATCTTTTGACTTTACTGTACAAAAGGACCCTGAAAGTGTTGGGAAGAATGTGTTTCCTTATCTCAGTGCACTTAAGAGGCATAACGCACATGGAACAGCCCCACTGTCCCAGTGACTCATTCAGTGACTGTTCATACACCTAAGAGAAATCAATTTTAGGTTGAAATACATATATCCATATGTGTGTACATGGACTCCACACATACACAAACACACGCACATTTCTTTAAAAAGGGCTTCACAAAGTCTTTGATACACATGAAGGAACAACATGAAGCTGTATCAGGAGAGGTTTAGGTTGAACATCAGGAAAAGGTTCTTCATGGCCCCAAGCCTGCCAGAGTTCAAGAAGTGTTTGGACAATACTCTCAGGCACATTGTCCTGTGCAGGCCCAGGAACTGAAATTCAATGATCCTTGTGGGTTCCTTCCAGATCAGGATATTCTATGATTCTATGATTTTTAAAAATGTGCAGTGAGCTTTTGAACGTAGGTGAACATATCTCACTTCAAGCACACCCAGACATCCATATCTTTTAACTGTGATGCTGCATCCCTGTGGTACCAGGAAATACACTGAAGCTGGACACCTGACACAGCCAGGCACACTCCTGATCCTGCTCCCCACACCTCTGAGGAAAGAGGGAATACCCTGGCATGGGTCTCCCCTGGGAAACTGAAACCTGAAGTCAGAAGCACTTTGCAGCCCTGTCACGAGCTCAACTACCGACGTGCCGGGACAGTGCCAGAGCGTTGCCTTTGATATCTGTCAAGAGTGTCAGAGGTGTTAATATCCAATTACAGCAAAAAATGAGCTTTGCAACCAAGGAAAAACTGATGCTGCCTTTCCATAAGCTGGGAAGTCTTTGCTCCTGGGAGAGATGTTGTTTTTTTTTTCAACTATGAAATATGTAAAATCACTGTGAGATGTGTTTTCATTAAATTGAGAATGAGGGCTTTTTTTAATGCATTGTTGTTCTTCCAAAGTAAAAAACATTATACACAGAAAGATTTTGCTAATAAATGAGCATGGAAATTAAACTGTCCAGCACTACCAAAGACTAAAGCTATCTTGATCAATATCTGACACCTCACTAAATTTCAGAAACACAATTTACCTTTCTCCATTTTTATTCCATTTTACACATCCATTGGCATGGCTTTAAATTTATGCTTGCTTTTTTCAGTCTGTGGCAAGCTGCTGAGTGAGTTAAAAAGGCTGACGCAAAGAATGGCACCAGTCATTGCCCTCTGCACCTCAGTATATAGGATCACCCTGCCTCTGTGGGGATTAGATTACTGCTGAGTGAGAAAGCCTGCATGGTCAAAAATACCCTGGGAACAGTCCACTTACTGACTTCCCATAACAAGCAGCAACAAAAGAAAATCTGCCACGTGTACCTACGGACAGTGCTTTTCTCTTCACTCCCTTGCACAGGTTTGGGGTGCTGCTGCCTCAGCAAGCTGGGGTGCTTTTACTCACCCAGGAGGAACTGGGAGATGCTCTGTCTTGAGATGTGCTCCCTGAGGGTGATGGAGGCTGTGCTGTCCCTCTGCAGTGACAGCAATGAGATGGCAAAGGGCCACCTGCAGGGACAGGCTGCTCCTACTGATCCCCCTTTCTCTTATCACCCCTTGGGAACCTGATGCAGGAAACAGTGGTGAGGACACTAACTTCACCAGGGCAAAACAGAAAATAATTTTCTCTGGCTTTTTGCCCATTCAGTTCCCTGAATGCAACAAGACTTTCTACAAGAGCATCGTAAACCAGCTCACTGAAGGAATACAGGAGGGAGTGTAGGACGACTGGCCAGGCACCAATGGGGGAAGGAGCAAAGTTGAAGGCAGTAGAACCTCACGTGTCCACCTTCCAATGGGACATGGACATCTTGTCTCATGGCAGGGGCTGGACCACGTGCTTGTGACTTCTGGCACTCAGAAGAAAATGAAAAATAGATGAACCTTCAAAGACTTGTCTCAGCAGCAGGAGTTCAGCCCCGCTCACAGAACCTCTGTGAACTCACTGCCGGGCCCCAGGAGACTGGAGGCCGAATGTCCTTCTCCAGTGACTGAAACAAAGGTGAAACCAGCCATCATCTCTTCCTCCACAGCCCATCACAGAGGCCTCAGCATGCTGGGGCTGCCTCCTGCCACCAAGAGGTTTGTCACCTCTCCTGACTGACTGGTAATGGCACTCAGGCATTACCAGCACTACCACTGCCAAGATGGCAGTGCCCACTTGCCAGAAAAAGAGAGTCCATCCAGGGGTGGGAACTGTGGGGTAAGATCCAGTCAGAATTTTTCAAGTACCTCTCTGCTGCCTAGAGGCAGCAACCTAGCCATGATGGATGTCACCTCATGCTTTTGGCAATCTCCCACAGCTGTTCCCAGCACTGCTTTCCTTGCCCTTCCAGCACGCACATGGAAATTTATTAATCATATCCTGGCATAATTTCAAATCCTGCTAGGCCAGGCAGCCTGAAATTACTGTTTGGAACATGGTGGCAGTAGGGTGGGAGGCTCCTTGAGAGCTACACATTGCAAGCCTTAGGGAAGAGGGCACTGAGAAGGGCTTTTCGGTACACTCAGGCCATTTCTATCTCAAATACACCCTCAGACACAGTCTTGTATCAGCAGAGAGAGCTCCCTGATTTGCTGACCTCTTGCTCACAGAGCTGCCTCATGGGCTGTCTACCAACGCTACGTATTTCAAGCATGGCCTCCGAAACATCTCTGAAAAGTCACATTCCCTGGGGGACATTGATCTTGCAGCATCTGCATGCTTAAAGCAAGGAGGGCACTGCTGCCAATGGGCACAGCCTTGCCCAGGAGCAGACATTTTCCAAAGTTATCCATAAGCCCTGTGTGGCACATGGAGAGGTGCTGTCCTCACCTCCATAGCACTTTTGCCTAAGCTGCAGACCAGATGCCTTTCATAAAGGCGGTATTCCTTGCACAAAGACTTATTTATTTATATGTTCCTGACGGATTGTTCCCAAAGGATGTCACTCTGTAGGTGTTTCTGCCCCGTGGATGCGCCTTCCAGCTCATTCCCCTAAGCACTGAGGACAAGCTTTCCCCAGGAGCCTGGGGTGCAGTCTAGGCTTCAAACCCTACCCCAGAAATGAACAAAGCAGCTCAAGTTGAGCTCCAATGCTGCAACATCTCAATGGTTTGATGTTACTGACCTAGCAGTGTTTTTCACAGGCTCATCTGAAATGAGGGCACTCCCCAGGCTGTTTACACAGTGCTGCTGCTCTTTCCCTTCTGACAGGTGTTTTGATGGGGATTTCTGCCATCCAGAGAATATCTAGAGAAGAATTTTCTGAAGGGAGCAGCTGACTGGCAAGGGATCCAGCCATCTTCAAAGCTGTCATGTGAGATTTTTCACAGGATGCCAGAGAGGGCACTGAAATCATCAAGATCACAGGTTTTCCAGGCATGGACTCCTGGTCATCCTACCCCTAACTATTAACACAAGCATTACTTCACAGTGAATGAACTCTACCCACTCCCCTTGCAGAGATGTGGCATGAGGCTCCTGCAACATTTAGTGCTATTTAACCTCTCAGACTGGGGCTTTCATGAGACCTAAAATGCTGAGTTTGTGCTAGACTGTCCAGAGGAAAGTTTGTTTCATCCTGCAGGGCATGAACTTGTAAGAATTCCGGTATAAGCTTAAAAAAAAAAAAACGTTCTGTTTTGCATATGCATCAGCATACCTGCACATTTGTGTGCATATTCCCATGTATTTGAAAAGGCACCCCATTCCATTTTTGGCCAAAGATTAAATGGTATAAATATAAGCATGAGAAGGGATATTTGGGTTTGGGTTTTTTCCTGCTGTATTTTATTGGCTGCAATAAGCACAACATTAACACTGCAAATGAAGAATGGGAAGTTCCATGACTGTGAACATAGCCCACCAATGTGTATGTATCGCAAGTTACCATTTGTGCCTCCTCTGCACAGAACAGAAAGCATTAGGGATGATCCCTGGGGTCCCTTAAGGCTCAGGATGCTCTAACCAGGCCTTGAGGCTTGGAAAATCCTTTTATCAATATCCTGCAGATTAGTTAAAAGACCTGGTGTCACATAAATGGTGTAGTAAATGTACATGTATCTTCCAAAGGTGCAGTCTTATTTCCACAGCTGATTAGGGACTGGAAGGAGTAAACTGGGAAAAGAATACTTTCTTTAGTAATATTTCAGTCATTTTCTTCCCTTGATTTTTCTCAGCAGTTTCTCAACATCTGTAA
Source organism: Falcunculus frontatus (assembly GCA_013398115.1). Lineage (NCBI taxonomy): Eukaryota > Metazoa > Chordata > Aves > Passeriformes > Falcunculus > Falcunculus frontatus. The sequence goes on from VZRV01009049.1 coordinate 1,465,333, forward strand.
GATGCAGAAGAAGGAAGCCCCACTCCTGCAGTTCTGGCTAAGAGAGGAGCTCAGTAGGCTCTGGTAAGACCGTGTACTTCAGGATGTAGAGCCAGCAATAGGCCATCCATGCAGATGAACACCTGGCTTTCAGCATGTGTTAGCTTTACCAATACAGCTACCACTGGGGTTGCTTCAGCGCTTCTGCTGAACCAATAGCCCATGGAATGAGCAGGTACAGTGCAGTTAACTACACTTAGCATGGGAAACTGTCAGCACAAGTAGCATATGACTAAACCTTCAAGTTGGTAAAAAAAACCCCAACTGGCACAGGAGAATTCAAGGCTCCTTAAAAAATTTAAAAATAAAGAAATAAAGATAGTTGAGGTGAGTGTCCTTGGAAAGCTAGAGAAAAGGATGCAACAACTAGAAGAGGCAAAGCAACACTTGACATATTGGAGGTATTATCAGCCTCAGACAATAAACTAGGAAACTTGTGAAAGGAGGTCAGAACAAGAATCCATAGGCACAGGAGCATAAAGGAGTAGATCTTAATGAAACTATGAATTCTCTGCCTTCAGATTGCCCAGAATACGAGGCTCATGGCAAGGTCTGCAGGTGAAACCCCTTGGTCTCACACAGAGTGTATCCAGTAGAGAAGGCTGGCAGAAGAGACACTTCGCTGCTGATCATTTGATTGCCAACTATCCAGTTTCACTTCTTTGGTAGCAAACAGTGTTGGGACATATTTAAGAGATGACAATGTGACATTTCTGACTGCTCTGCTACTCCAAAATATGGAGATGGGTCTGCAAGTGTCAAGGAATGGTAGAGTTGCAGTAACCAAACTCCTCTCTACAATGCTCCACTGACACAAATCAGAAAGAGGACAGAGAGAGATCAGTCCAGGAAAGAGAAGAACCTAAAATGGCATTCTGCATCCTCCAGCCTCTCCTTGAATGATTCAACTGGAGTTACCTGAGGGCCCTGCCTGGTCAAAAGTCAGCACACCCTGCTCAGGCCAGGCCATTTGGGGTGCCCACTATGTGTGCCAGTCTGCAGAAAATTTGCATGCTCCGCCAAACAAAAGGAGGAATGCTGTCAGGAGCTGAATAAAACCACTGTGAAACTGTAAGTGCAGGTCTGTATTAAACCTTATGAGCTGTCATTCATTACTATGTAGGTGAGATCTGGGACTGGGACCTTGCACATAAACACTTTGTCATGTGAACATTAAACATGCTCTACCCCGGACTGTTTGTGTAAGGCGAAAACAAGCAATCCATTTCAAAAGAAGACACGTGGTTGGTTGCACACCTCCTCTAGGCAGAGAGGGAGAGGACAGACAGCTGATGTTAATGATACTCTTTGATATAGACAAAAACTTACAGGAGTGAGAGAGCTGCAGGGACTAAACAGAATTAGCTACTGTACCTGTACTGGTACAGCCTCTTCTGTCCCCTCTGTGGGGCTGCGTCACTGCAAACACAAGGGCTGCTGCCATAACGTGGTCCTAAAAGTTCCTGACAGTCACTACAGCAAACGTCACACATCGTTGCACTGGCAGGGATAGGGCTAGATGACATAGCTGGATTCTCTCATTTCTGCAGCCGTAGGAAAATGCCTTGCCACTTAAAAATGTTTAACTGCAGTGATGTCAAAGCATCCGCTGAGATACGTTTCTGCTGCATTTCATTTCCACTAGTAAATACCGAAAGGAAGATTTTAAGAATTTTAAGAGATTGATGCAAAATCAGTGCAAAACCATTACTTTCTTCCAACTTTTCTTTGACAAATCACCTGACCTACCTCACTGATCAACTGATCTGACCTCCTTTTTTGCAGATACAAATTCATTCCTGACCACATGAGGGCCTATAACCTCAGCTCAGCATTTAGACAAGGCCAAGAGCTCAAAGTGAACAGAGCATCTAAGAGTGACAAGTTCATAAACATGGTTTACCACCACTGGGTCCCAAGCCTGATTTGGCAACAGTTCTACTTTGGGCTAAATCTGATCTTGATCCAAACTGAGGGCTTAGAGATCTCCCTCAATCTGGAAATGGCTCATTTTCTTAAGGGTCAATATTCTAAACTCACTGGCCAGAAACCCTGCAGTTATTTTCTTTGGGGAAAAACAGCAACAACAACAACAACAACAACAAACACCAACAAAATAAATAAACAAAACCCCAAACAAAACAAAAGAAAACCCACTAAAACCAAACCGTAACCCACAACCCCAAAATCAAAGTAAAACCCACAGGGAGCATATGTGCTCTCTTTGAAGCATATAAAATTGGAAGGACTGAAAGTAGCAATTAAACCACAAAATAAATAGCACCATAAATTCCATCCTGCAGATGACCTTTCCCTAGGTCATCTTTTCACCACCCCTTTCATTAGCTCTGTCCCTGTCCATCATGCTATCAAGCACAAGACCAAAACATTGCCGTGTGCCCTGGCACAAACCAGCATGGGCATGATGCAGTTTGCCAAGCCTGCCTCCTTCTGACTTTATCACCAACTTGCCTCTTGACTCCACAGTGTGCCTGATGTCATTGCTCAGACATCCTCTCTCTGATTTGCTGCAATTGGCAAAGACCTACAAATTCCCCATGGAAACAAGCCCTCCAACTTGTCAGTGTAATGTTACTATCCTTAGTGTCTTCCCAGAAGGCTGCAGTGTAATGATCTTCTTTTTTTGTAGTTGTTTTTCAGTTAATGAGATTGATTGTGGAACAGACATTTGAGAGACCTGTGTTTTTAGATCCAGTCTCCAAAGGGCTTTGATTGCTGAAGTATCCAGGTGATCAAGACAAGACTGCATGTCCAGAAGTTCAAAGGTTAACCCTAAGATGACCAATCCCACATAAATAAAAGTCTTGTAAAGCTACAGGGTCTTAGGAGTACTCACAGTAGATAAAATCCTGTGCTTCATCTTTCTTCTTGTCATCTTCTTGAACCTATTCATGTCATATAATCTATTGATTTATCAGGGCTGAGGAGAAGAAGTGCCAAATACATCTGGGGCTAAAAGCTGTTGTGTGGACTCAAGCAATCTGTTGCCCTTGCAGAATCTTGTGAAAGATTTTCCACTTGGCAATCAAAGTGCCCGTATAAAAGAAAAGCACACTTTGTGATGGGCAACACAACTTCAAGTGGAGGTCAGGATACCTGACATGGTTAACATCACCTAGCAAGAAGCTCAAAGAAGAAATAAGTCAGGACACACTTAATGGTGTATCAGAGAAGCACTCATGAGGCTCAACTTTGATTAAATTCTGGATTTTAAATGAGTCCATGTACAACATGTGTGTTACTACCTGCACCATTCCTGAGTCATCTCTTCCAGCCTATCAAAGTCTTTGCAATGGCTGCAAGAGCCATGCCCATATAGTTTTATAACAGCTTTGATCCATTAATTCCAGCTGAGTTCCAGCTGAGTGACTGCAGGGCACAAAAAGCCCAGTATAGTCAGAGCAGGTCCTTCAGCCTTATTCGGAGCGTTCTTAGTTTGGTCACCATTTAATGTTATAGTTTCCATGCATCTCCGTTGAAAATTTTACAACCAAAACTGCAGAGCATGAACAGGTGGGGGAGAGATCACTCAGGCCATACTTAACCATTGCTTTTCAGGAAGCTCTAGAAGATGTGAAGACATTCTTACACTTGTGAGAAGTGAGGTGAGAATACCCTTGATCAGGATTGAAAGGTCCTGAACAATATTGTTTCTGGCTGGTCTTTCCTTGGGAGGGAGATTGCAGATAAGAAAGAAGGGTGGCCAAATGTCATCTCCCCAGATGTGCTCAGATTGGTTTTAGATACAGCACAAAATGCAAGACTTAAGAATGCCCACTTACCTGGATTTGCAAGGTCAGGTAGTGATAGGACAAAGGACAATGGCTTTAAGCTGAAAGAGACTAGGTTTAGATTGGCTGTTAGGAATAAATTCTTCACTGCGAGGGTGGTGAGGCACTGGGACAGGTTGCCCAGAGAAGTTGTGGATGTTCCATTAGTGGAAGTGTTCAAGGCCAAGCTGGATGGGGCTCTGAGCAACCTGGTCTGGTGGAAGGTGTCCCTGCCCCCGGCAGAGGGGCTGGAACTGGATGATCTTTAAGGTCCCTTCCAACCCAAACCATTCTATGATTCTGTGATTGTCAAGTGCATCAAGATGCTAACAACTGCAAGCACTGATGCATGGAGCACAGGAACTGAGATGAATTTACTAGTTGGTTGAGCACTGAGCGCAGCTTTGCATGACAGCAGGAGAATTTAAAATAGTTGGCGACAGCCTTGCAAGCATTCCTCCACCTAAGACTCACTGAGCACAGTTAGAGGATGTATGAACTGTCCTATGAACACACTATGAGCTAGAAGACTGCTCTGAGAAGTAACAGTTCTTTAAAAATTCTGCCTGGGGCCACCCACAGCCACATGTGTCAGTCTTCAGTCTCATTTCCTTGCTTGCTGGCACTTCTGGTGTGCATGTATATGAGTACAGATGTTTATATTCAAAAGTATATAGCTGGTAGCAAACTAGATCCTGTTACTCATGTAAACTCATGGCAGTGTGTAATATAAAAGGGGAAAATAAGAAGGTAGTAATCAGACCTTTCATTTTGACTTCAGTTCCAGGCACTAAGCAAATACACACTCTCTGCGTACACTGAAATCTACTGACAGTTGAACAATATCCAGAATGGATTTGATAAATTGTGTGAAACCAAATTATTTCTCCTCTTACTCCAGTGTAGTAGATTTTGTGAACAGCAATAGATGTTGACTTTATTAAACTTTGCCACTGCTTCTTTCTATCAGACTAGAGAGTCATAGCATAAATTAACTTTCAACAGCATACATGCAAAGCCAGAAAACACTTCTGAGTAATGCAACTGAGATTGATATTCTGTTGGAACGGAAGAATAAATCAGAGAGAGTTCCTTGCACTCTTTTCTTGAACTCACTATGTTTAGAAATATCCTGGACTCCAGAGTAGATAATATACTTCTTAACTATACAGGTGATGTGAGACTAAAAGGAATTCCTGGAAAGCTCTGGAAAAGAGAGTTAAAAACATCATAAATTAGTCCTATGAGGAGCAGCTGAGGGAGCTGGGGTTGTTTAGCCTGGAGAGAAGGAGACTCAGGGGAGACCTTCTTGCTCTCTACAACCACCTGACAGAGGGCTGTAGCCAGGTGGGGGTTGGTCTCCCAGGCAACCAGTGACAGGATGAGAGGGCACGGCCTCAAGATGCACTGGGGGAGATTCAAGTTGGACATCTGGAAGAATTCTTCACTGGAAGGCTGGTTAAGCATTGGAATGAGCTGCTCAGGTAGGTGGTGGAGTCATCATCCCTGAAATTCTTCAAGTGGATATGGCACTTGGTGCCACGGTCTAGTTGACTTGGTGGTGTTCAGCCAAAGGTTGGACTCAATGGTCTCAAAGACAATTTCCAGTCTAAATGATTCTGTGGTTCTGTGATTCTGCCTGCCTAAATGAAAGAAGTGACCTGGAGGAATGATAATTGAGGAAGGTACAACATACATCTGCAGAGCCTCTGCAGTTACTCATTCTGACAACTTATGGATAAACAAAGGGCTTAATTTTCTAATTTCTGTGAACCTATGTGTGAATTAAAGGCAAAGAGAAGTGCAATGTCACTTTCTGCATCTCATAATAATAATATTAACGGAAGTGAAAATGGCCTAGGATCTTGAAGCAAGATGCAAAATGTACATAGTGCCCATACTTAGGGGCTGTAGCATGATGTTTACAACTGTAACTATTAAAAAACTCCAGGTAAGTGTTGATAACACTTATCAACCAGCTGTGGTTGATGACACAGCTGCAGAGGGTATCCGATTTTTGAACTGAGAATTAAATGTTAAAGAAACTCAAATCTTAACAGAGTATTCACAGCAAAAGTAACCCTAGCAGCAGCAATAATGTTCTTTACCATCCCTAACCATGCTAATCTTTTAAAAAAGCAACAGACAGAAACAGAGTGAAACTTCAGAATGAAAACATACATGGAATTGAGCTCAGCATTCAAAGATTGTATGAACATGCCAAAACTATTAATTCTTTCCTTGCAGCAGTGAGAGCAGAAAGATTTGTTCCACTGGCTCCTGGCCAGGTCAGTTCACTGTCAGCCAAGGGGAGAGAATAACCAGAGCGACCTCCTGCCAGTAGTACCCTGTGCAGTCCCAGCACACACAAGACCTTTAACAGCTGCCACTGGAAAACAAAGTGGTTGCATTTATCACGAACAATGAGGGAATTCAAAATCCCTAACAAAGACTCTGAGAAATGTGTACCATCCAAATTTGCCATGCAGAAGCATGCATTATGATGACACCTTCCTTAATTAAAGTAAGGAACTTCCATTTAGCACCACAACTACAAAGCCAGAAATGTTCCCAAAGAGTCTCGTGCACAGGGAGAGAAGCTTTTATGCACTGCACATTTGTCATGTGATGTTATCTGTGCTCCCAGAGTTTGTGACCAATATAATGCTACAAAAGGCACCAGTCTCTGTACATGGCATAGTTTCATAAAAATAGGTGTCTAGCATATACACATTATATTTATTATATATTATATATTGCACATTACAATTTGACTAAAAAAAAGTGGGCTTACTCCTTCACCCTTCCTGGAGAAATTCTGTCAGTGACCAAGTTCTCCAGATCACCATGGAGACATGGGGATTCACACACGCTATGCTGAAGTCCTGTATTTTTCCGCATGCTACAGTGGTTCTGCTTATCACCCGCCCATCACTTCCTCTTACATAGAGGACCTCAAACCTTCTTCAGACCCTCAATCAGTATGATGCAATAGTTAAAAATTAAGCAGTGTTATGGATATCACCACTTTTAAACACAGGAAACTATACTGGCTAACCAGGTAATAGCTTGCTGACCACTTTCAGAAAATTAGTAGTTAGTTTTGACACCTGTGAACACAGCATGTCCGTGTGCTGGGGTGTACCCACATCCTCAAGAAAAAAAAAAAAAGATTCTTGCTCAAAAGTCAAGTTTGTAATTCAGAGGGAGAGTTGAACTTTTTTAAACAAATATGTTCGTCTCCAGCCTAAAACAAACAAACAAAAATTTTTTACGGTCTTCTATTAAAATACTTTAAGAAATGAAAAAAATGTTTGTGATCCCAATGTCTTTAAGCTATTATTTATTTTGCACTGAAATACAGAATCCCCTCCATCATATTTTTTTATACTTTTATAATTATTTTTATACATTCCTCTGAATAAATCTATTCCAACAAAAGATTAATGCAAAAGGTCATCTCTGTTGTTCCCATTGTGTGTTTATCTAAGTCACTGGTATGAAATGCTGTATTTATAATCCAAAGAAAAGAACAGGGATTGTCTGATGTGCTACTGAAAGTTATCAGGTCCCAAGTTTAGACTGGGGATAATGTCATTCTTTGATAAACAGCCACTGTTTCTTCAAACCCAGCTGCCTTTGGCATATCAAATCTGTCAGAGGTGCTTACAGCAGTGCATAGGTTATTACAACACTCAACATATATTCCCATTGAGAAATGACAAATCACATACCTTCAAAGATTTTCATATTTGGCGACAGACTTGGATTATTATGCACTATATATTGTTTCCAGAATAATCTTCTATTTCCAGGAGTGATGTAAGGTTAAAGTTATGAAACCATGCCATGCTCTTAAGAAACCATGTTTTCTTAGAAGTTAAATTAAAAGGATTAATTTAGAAGTTCAGAAAATATTCATAATTGTGTTCTTTGGTGGGAGCCTTAACTTAGAATATTAATTCATATTTAAGTGTGTAAAAAAAGCATAAGGATTTTCAATACTCCTGGAAGGGAATAAAACTGGATTTCAGAAGAGTTATTCAGCCCACTTGAAAATCAACAAGAATATTATTAAATATGCCCCTAAACCCAGAAAGACCTAATTTGGAATAGTTTGGTATGAAAACTGCCTTATGCTGCCAACTTAAAAACCAATTAATTTGCATATTAATTGATGCATTTCATTAGATATGCAGAACTCAATAAAACCCAGAATTTATCCATCACAAATAATTTGCCCATGAGTTGGAATCTAATATATGTAGTTATAACTCAATTTTCTAGCCTTTGACATATTAGCAATACTTGGGGTCATTATTTTCTAGAAGGAAAGTTACAGCAGGAAAAGTGTGGCAAAAATACTCTGGTCCAATCCTACTGCCACAGACCAGAGAACTAAAGAATGACAGTCTCTCTTCTTCCTCACACATTCATTTCATCATAGAATCTTGGAATGGTTTGGGTTGGAAGGGACCTTAAGGATCATCCAGTTCCACCCGTTCTGCCGTGAGGAGGGACACCTTCCACTAGACCAGGTTGCTCAGGGCCCCATCCAGCCTGGCATTTGCAGCTCTCAACTCCTCTGGGTATTAGCTACCCTACCTCAAAGACTCTGCTTATGCACAGAAGAGCTTTAAGTCTTGAAAGGAGATTGGGGCCAAGAAAACGAACAGAGAAAATAGGAAGTAAACTGGCAGCAGCTTACTGTATGCAGAAAGCATAAGAAAGTAGTTTTCTAGTGGGAAGAGGTTACACATGGGTAGATTTAATGGGATACCTGTTCCTCAAGGACTACTCTGGGGACAGTATGTGAGTAAATCAGGATCAATATAGTAGGTGGACTGAAGAGGGAGAAAAAATTAAAAAGAAAGAGAATGCAAAAAGCAGACCAAGAAAGGAGCAAAATAGCACCAAAAATATAAACTATACCAGAGCACATAAAACATCCATTAGGTACAGGAAAGAAAGCAGTGATGAAAAAACCCAGAAAATTATTATGAAGTTTTTCTTAACCTTCTTCTTGCATGCCTGTTTTCTAAGTTGAGGTTGTAACTACTTTGGGACAACAAATCTTCTCAGTCCACTTTTGCCAAGTATCTCATTTATAAAGGCTTAACTGGTGTTAAGTACTAATCAGAATAGTGTTATCTCCAACCAAGATAAATTAATCTGATGTTTTTCTAGTCTGCTGGACTCTCCAGATGTGAGCTATGGCTCCAGGAGCAGCTGCCTGGACAGTGTCTGTGGTTCAGCTCCCAGGAGAAGGTGCACAACTCGCACAGGCTGTGCCAGTGACTTTCACTCAGCTTTATGCTTCTGCATCTCACTTTAGCTTGACATCTTTTAGGCAAGGTAGAAATTCAGGCAAATAAATCTGCCTGTAAATCTCCCAGGTTCTGCACTTTTCTCTTCCACACTTGTTATGATAATGCCTGGTGGGAACTGGCCTGTGAGGTGGCAGGATGGTCACTGAGACAGCAGCTCAGAACCTGAGCTACCCTGCCAGGTTCACTTCTCAGAGGGCTGCAATATTTCATCCCCAGTGTTTGATAATGTCCAGCTGGCAGGCTGACAGTGAGACACTCGGAGCACAAGCCAGAGTGAGCTTATTTTCCAGCAGGTGAACATATGAAAAACAAAGTTCTGCTTGGTGATGACATCTTCAATCAGCTAAGTAATAGGGCACCTTAATTGATACAAGTGAGTTTTACACTCTGATACTGGAAGAAAACATGAGCTCTGACTAAATACCATGCAATAGCGGATTTTGGAGGTTTTTTGGCCTATGAAATACTCAATATACAAATACTGCAAGCACTGTTGTATATTGTTGGTGCTGTCTTCCACCAGTTTAAGGCTGTGTTTTGAACACAGAAGGTAATTTACTGTACAACAGAGCACAGCCCAGGGGACAGATGTGTGTTGATACCTAGAAAACCAGACAGTGAGTGTCTCTCCCCTGTCTGTCAATGTCACAGAGACCCAGTGTGCTGACAGGTGCCAAAAGGAATTGCCTGATGTCACTCTGGACATCTAACCTTTCCCTCTGTACTTGGCACTGCTGAGTCCACACCCTGAATCCCGTGTCCGGTTCTGGGCTCCTCACTTCCACACAGACACTGAGGTGCGTGAGCAAGTACAGAGAAGGGCAATGGAGCCGGTGAAGGGTCTGGAGCACAAGTCTTATGAGGAGCAGCTGAGGGAGATGGAGGAGAGAAAAGGAGGCTCAAGGGTGACCTTATCACTTGCTACAACCATCTGAAAGGAGGCTGTAGCCAGGTGGGGGGTGGCCTTTTCTTCCAGGCAACCAGCGACAGGACGAGAGAAAATGGCCTCAAGCAGTGCCATGGGAGGTTCAGGTTGGACATCAGGAGTCGTATCTTCATGGAAAGGGTTTCTAAACCTTGCAATGGACTGCCCAAGGAAGGTGGTGGAGTTGCTATCCCTGGAAAGTGTTCAAGAAATGACTGGATGTGGCACTCAGTGCCATGGTCTTCTTGACATGGTGGTGTTCAGTCATAGGTTGGACTCGATGTTCCCAGGGGTCGTTTCCAACCCAAATGATTCTGTGATTCTGTAACTCATCATAAACATCACCTCTGTACTCCTTGAAGTCAACAGGAACCTGACTTTCTGAGCAATCCCTAAGCAATTGGCTTAATTTGTTCTGAATTACCACCTAGCAGTCCGTGCGGTTTTTCGTACACACAGGTGAATAAAAACAATTTAAGTGGGGCTTTATTTATTTACAAGGGTTTTATTTATTTAACACAGCTCAATCGTTGTCCACCCCCAACTCCCGGCTCCCCGCGCAGGCCGCTGCCTGTCCCCGCTCCGGGGGGCGGGGCCTCGCCCGGCTCTGGCCAATCAGCGGCGCGACAGCCTGGCCCCAGGGCGGGAGTGGCGCGGGGGGCTGTCACTCACGTGACGTCACGGCGGGATGAGCGGGCAGGCCGAGGTATGGCCGCGGCCGCTTTCTGCTGGCGGTGGCTGCGGGCTGCGTGCCTGGTGTCCGTGGGGATGTGTGGGCTCCTGCGGCCCGCCCTTCCCCTCTGAGGAGGCCCTGGAGCTGGGCAAGGGGGGCGGGGTGGGTGCGCTGCCGCCTCTGCCTTCCCAGGAGCGGTGTATCCGTGGCTGGGGGGCAGCCGCAGCTGTGCCCGTCTCTGTGTGCGGGTGTCTGTCTGTCCCGGGTGTCCTCTGCCACCCCCTTGCCTGGCATCTGCCATCCCCTCCAGCGGCTGTGGAAGCAGCAGCTCGGCAAGGCCGCTAGCACCTCCCTTGGCCTGTGCAGCTCCTCTGCGGAGCGCTGCAAGGACCGCCTTCGGGAGGCAGCAGTGGCTGAAGCTGTGCTCCGTCCCAGCCCCGGCGTGTCCTTTTGCTCTCAGAAGCCACCGCAGGGGCACGTGTGCTGCCCAGTCCCCGTTCATTCCGCAAAACATCAGCAGGTCTTGTGTCTGGATCAGCTCCTACAGCTGTCTGTCTGGATCAGGTCTCCTTCTCTGTGCTGATGGAGGCCCTCTGTCCCCCTGAGCTAGCTTTGTCTGGACCTGTGCCGTCTCCTGTCCCTGGGGAAGGTTCAGTCCTTGCCTCTGTGCAGGCTGCTGCTTCACTCACTGGTTACCACAGTGGAATTTCAAAATGTTTGCTAGGCTGTGTCCTAATGTCACATATTCTTGTGGTTTAGGCAGATAGTTAGGACTGGAAAAGCTAGACACAGAAATACAGAGAGGGTCAGAATCATTTCAGTTTATGCTTTGAAGCTAGATATGCTTCATTTTCTAATGCAGAACATAAGGTGTGGAGTCATAAAGTGACTTGCGCATTATTGCATGGAAAATCTTGGAACCAGAGGTGCAGTTACTCATTTAGTACTCTTAAACAGAAGAAATAATAACAGGCTCGAAATTTTGGGTAATTTCTTAATTGTCTGCTTTTTCTTCACACTAATATGTAGATGTGTAGACTGGGAACACCCTTGGGGGGTTTTTTGTTTGTTTTCTTTTGTTTGTTTTTTTTTTAATAATACTGGGTTTTGTTTCATTTCTAGGTTAAAGTGAAAATACCCTTTGGAAACAAATACCTTGATGCTATCTTTTCTGTCCCAGAGAAGAAGCCAACATATGCAGTGATTCTTACTCATGGAGCTGGAGGAGACATGAATTTCCCTCACTTAGTGTCCTTGGCAGCCTATCTTGCATCCCATGGAGTTCTGTGCCTGCGGTTTACTTGTAAAGGCCTTAATATTGCTTACAGGTCTAAGGCTTTCAAAACAGTTGTGGTAAGAAGTGACCAAATTCTCAGAGCAAAGCTTAGATCCATGGGTTTTGTCTCCCAGGTTTCTTAAATTACAGCCAGAGATTAGTCAAGCAAGAGTGGGGAAAATTAGAACCAATGTTTAGCTAAATGGAGCACTGTGTGTGAACAGAAGCAGCGGAAGCAATTCTTAGATGGGCAACAGCTGGAACAGCTGCCACAAATGTGCAGGTTTGAGTTCAGGGAGAAAGAAAAGCTTGACAAAAAGCAGGGGTGTTTCATGGGAAAACTTACAGCTTGCAGAAAGTGGAAGAATTTAGGATGGAAGTGAGCTGGGTGATCTGGGCGGGATTGGTGAGGGGAGGGAGATGAAAAGAGACAGCTTTGGAAGCAGTTTTGAGAGAAAGAAGTTGATCTGAGAGTTGTGCTGGGTCTTAGAGGGTTGGCAGCTGGGAGAAAGACTTTTGGGAAAGAGTAGGGGACTGGGTCACAGCAGGATTTGAAGCAAGAGAGATTTGGATTAGCATATGAGAGCCTGAGAACCTAAGTAACCTTTGATTCCAAAATCAGTTTAAAGTGTTATCTGCATCTGTTTATCTTTTTCTGCTCCTGCCTTATTAAGGATGCCCTTATGTACCTAGGTTTTGCTAAAATGAGCAGCCTTTTGTTGCAAGAGTATCAGTTTAAGATTATCCCCCTGATCTGGAGCATGTTGGAAGGAGTGGAATTTTTTTCCTGATTATCTAGGGACTTTTAGTGGGACATAGCAAGCGCTTTGCATCGAGCATGAGGCATTTTTGTAGCTGAACAAAGTCCAGTTCTAAAGGAATTTTGTATGATGTCATTGTGATTATATGTACCTTAATTTGAAGTCAGACTTTGCTGTCTTTAATGTGGATCTGAAGAAGCATTATGTTGTTTGTGTATTTATGTTAATATGCTGCTGTGTAAAGGTAATTTTAAGGCATCTGCTAACATAGCATCTGATTAGTTATCTCCTAAAACCTGAAAAACTGTTGCTGAATTTTATCTTTTCTGTTGGGCTTAACTGATCATGTCTCAAACATTTATTGGAAATACATAACCTCAATGAAAAGCATTTTTGCTAACCTGCTTTGCCTTTTGATGGGCCAAGAGCGTGCATGGGTTCTGCTGCTATAACTAACTTGATACATAGTAATCACTTATGTTTTGGTAACTTGGTAGGGCATCTGATGTTTTGGGCCTGCTGAGAGCTAATGTGAAATTGATTATGTTGATGCTGCTAAATGTTATGAAACCATTTGTGTGGTAAAACCCAAGGGAGCACCTTGTATTTATTTGTTCTTTGTTTAATCTACAGTGCTGAAAGAGCTTCCCATTTTCTGTTTAGTAGTTACAAACAGAAGAGATCCCCAGCTTCCCAGCTGTCTTAATTCTGACTTGTAATGCTTCTCTTTCTCTTATTTGTTTAGGAATACTTAAAACTTTCTGATGATTATAAACTTTCTGGTGTTTTCCTTGCAGGTATTGTTTTTATTATCGATTTTTCTCTCTTTTACTGTCTCTAATAATAGCAATCTGTAAGCATTCCAAGTCTATCCCACTCTGGTGAGAAGTGAATGAACCTTCTTTATGATACCATAGCTCTTGTTGCAGAGGAGGAAAGAAAGAGCAATAGATTATATTTTCCAGGTACTGTGGGAGAAAACTTCCTTGTCACAAATTACAGGGCATGAGTTTTCTGATTATCCATGTGTACTTTTTAACTGCCGATCTTGAAGAATTCTGGTTACTGGTAAATGGAAAACAGTTTTCTCAAAACAGGTTTTGGTAATTAAAACCTTGTGGCAGATAAAAAAAGCCAGCTATGTTATGTGAAAAGGGGAATAGATGGGGGATGATTAGGAATATCTTGATAGGGGAAATTCTAAATTTTCTCTAAGTGAAACCAAATCTGTGCTGCTTTAAGACTCAGCCACTTGTAACACTCAGTTAGAGCACACTATCAGTTCATATGTCTCCTCTTTGAGGAGATACTTTGATATTCCCTTGCTGTTACTGACTGACCTCATGTTACAAGTTCACACTTTTTTCTCTCCCTTCTTCTTTTACTTTTAGGCTGAAGTTCAAGGTGTGCATAAATACTTGCTGGATTTGTTTTGTGAGCAAAGTGACATTGAGCACAGAATTTTGCTTTGAATTTGAGCAAATTGAGGTTGCATGAACAAGATAATATCATGGCTACCTCAAATTTCCAGGCTCTGGAGCATAGGACCAGTCCCTCTCTTCCCTTGCCCCCAGAATGGGCAGTTGTTTCTTCCAGTATTGCAAAGGATCCCTATCCATTTATTTTTTCTTTCTTTTCCCCTTCTTCTTTAAACAGGGATGTAAATGTTATAACTAGACAAATATCTTAGCAGAAAATGTTGAAATTAGGATTAATGTTTTTCATAGTGTAGAACATCCCTAGCATTTCACACCACTGAAGTACACTCAGTTGGATTGGTTTTGGGAGTTGTGTACTAAACCAGAATGCAGATGAGGTGACAGCAGATAATACTTTTTTTCCTTTATTTCTACATGGGAGAAAGGCCGTTCCATGGGCTCACGAGCTGCTGCTTCTGTGGTACGTCAGCTGAGCCAGGATGATGATGGTGATGGTTTCATTCAAGGTCTCGTGTGTTTATCTTACCCATTGCATCGACCCAAACTGCAGTCCAAACTCCGGGATGAAGATTTATTACAGATCAGGTGTCCAGTGCTGTTTGTCTCAGGATCAGCAGACGAGATGTGTGAAAAAGTGAGTACCCTTATAAATCCTGCTATGAAAGGGCAGTCTGGAGGAGCAGCAATGAGCCTCAGTGATGCCTGTATTTCACCTGATTAACAGCCTTCCCTAAACAGGTGTCTTCTGAAGGAAGCCTTGGGTAGGAAACTTCATCAGACACAAGGAAGCCTGTGCTTTCTTTTGCTGCTTAAAACTTAAATGGCTCATGCTTGGTCTTTGACTTTAGCATGCTCATCTTTGGGCCACTGAAATACCCCTGATTTAAATGGTTTCAATAGAATTGCACAAATTAAAAGTGGCCTATGGAAGGAGCGAGTTACTTGCTATTTTGTTTTAACCATTTCAAGTTACAAAACCTGTGCTGTGCCACCAATTTCACATTGGTCACATTTTCACGGCAAATTCTTCTAGCAAAGCAGTTCTACCCTCAAGTCAGGCTTCTGTGGTAGAAAATGGTATTTTGTAGAGATGAAGAGCAGGTGTGCAGAGGCAGGGAAACAGTGCTTTTCTGCATAGTTTTCTTGCAAACAGGTATCTGTTGTTCTTGAAGAGGTCAGCTTGAATTTAGGGCTATGTGCAATTGGCATTTTTCATGCTTGGACAGTTTCTAAGGAATCATAGTGCTTTTGTGAGGAGTTTTTGCCAAAATAAGTCAGGCTAGCAACCAGCAGATACTTGGAGTGCCCTCTTAATGGGGGAATCTTTGACTTCACAAGCTGGTTCTTAGATCTGTTTGCTGAGAAATTTCAACAGTGTCAAAGCCGGTCCCTAAGGAATTACATTGCTACGTGGCCTCTGTAGACAAATCTTTCTTAAATTCTATCATTTTATTGCCAGCACTACCCTCTGACAGTAAAAAGGGACTCCTTTGTCACTATGGGGAAGGTGCCTGCACAGGGTTGTGACCTGTGCAGGTTTTGAAGGTCTAATTTTCTGCTATTCTCTGTTTGAGTGAGGGCAAAGATTTGAGCAGATCCCAGTATTTATATCCTGAATAGAGAATATATCCCGTTTTCCTATCAACGTGTTTTTCATCTGCACACAGATCCATTTAGATTTTAGCAGCTGCCTATTATGCATTACACAGACAAAGCAAGAGACATCTAGGAGTTTCAGAGTTTGTAGCAGCTGATTCTCTAATATTTGCATTCTCATTTTCTCCATAGCAATTGCTAGAAGGTGTGGTGAGCAAAATGAGAGCCCCTAAAAAAATCCATTGGATTGATAAAGCAAACCATGGAATGGCGGTCAAAGGACGAACAACAGATGATGTCATGGAAGAAGTAAATGCACAAGTTTTTTCTTGGCTTAGAGAGAATATTCAACTGGAGCACAAATAATTTGCAGTGTTCAAGCAGTATCTTCATTTAGTTTTTCTTAAATGTGGCAAATAAAGGGTTTGTTATTTTTGAGAGGCATATTTTTTTAAAAGTGATCTTTTCAGAGGTCTAAGTGCAAATGCAAATAAAGCTTTGTATGAATGAAAAAAATATGCAAAACAATAAAGAACTTCTTGAAGGACAGAAAATATATCATGGTAGCATTGTTCTCTGTGTTTGTATGCTAATAACCATATACAATACTTGGGAATGCAGAGGATTGAGTAATGCTTTTGACTAATATTTTAAGTAATATACTGGAAAAAATCTATTTGGACAGCATAACTTTAGGGGTCTTCAATTTCCAAATATATTACATGGGGGGGCCAGTGAGCCCAAAACACAAGTGACAAAAGAGTGCATTCGTGGAACCATCCCTAGGGATAGAAATTCTCTCCAGGTTAGGGGAACTAAAAAGGACCTTTCCCACGATGCTGTTTCATTATGCAAATGTATCCCAGTTCTGCTTCCCCAGACGGCCAGTTGGCTTCCCCACTCCCTTTTACTTTATCTGTTCCTTCTCTAGAAAATTCTCCCTTCCCCACTCTCCCATTGGTCTTTGTTCCTCGTCACTCCCTCAGATTTTCCTCACTGGGTCCCGTACCCTAGTCCTGCTTATGTACCATCCCTGTGCCCTCAAACCATTGGTCCCTGATGCTTTCCCAACCCCTGTGTATAACCTTGAACCCTCCATTCCTTTACGTCTTTTGTCACTAATCCCCTTCACGCGTGGGGCTGAAATAAATCTCTGCCATGGAATTCCACACAAGGACCCTTCCTACCTCTTTGCCGTCGACCTGTCCGGAGCCTGTGTGCGTGTGCATGTGTGTGTGTGTGCACGTGCGTGCAGTGGCTGCCGAGCGACTTTCTGTTAGAGTCAGTTTCGGAAGGTCATAGCACCCCACCCAGAACACCCCCAGAACCGACAATTACTGATGCTGTACTTGCTTGCAATTAAAACCTACTAATTTGTAGGGCTCTGCCAGCACATCCCAAGGCTGGTGAGACTACTCTGCCTTGGTGCTGTATGCTGGCACTCCCAGATGCTTCAAAACCAGTGAGGCAGGGAGAGGAATCTCTGTTCAATTACAGTGTCTGCCACCTTAGGGAGCCAGATTCTGCCTGTGTGGGGAAGAAGAGGAGGTAATGCAGGCACAGCTGGGCATGTGGAGCAAAGAACATGGTTTTGTTCACAGTTTTGAGAAGTCCCCTTCAGCAATGTCCTTTGTTTAAAGGACTGGTCACAGAGCCCCTCTAATAAATAAGAACTGATAGAAGACGAATTGTGTTTAGTGATGGAGGATCTCTTGGGGCAGGAAGCAGTTCTGCATCCATTGTGACCTGTCACACTAGGCTTCTATCAAGAGGGCTCCAAAGAGGTAGGCCAGGGTCTGCACCTCATTACCCATTAGCAGGAGGAACTCAAGTCCCTGTCTGAGCTCTGACACTGGAGAGTGGATGAAACTTTGTGTGTACTGGCAGCTGCAGCCTTCCTCATTATGGGCTGTGAGTAACCTGTTGGTGTAACCAAGCTTACAGCAGTATTGGAATTGTGTTTCTCCTTCAGGTTAACAAGATTTATTATGAACCCCACAGCATTATCTTTGAGATTCTTTCAGAAGGGGTAGGGGGAAAAATGTACAGTTCTCATCTGCCCTTTTTTGCTTGTGAAAAGACTCACTATAAACAAGCAGGAGTAAAAAGTATCTGCATTTCCAAGGTAACTCAGGACAGGAACACATGACTGATACAAACATGGTTTGTAATTAAAAAAGAAATTATAAAAATGTGTTTGAACAAGGCTCTATTACTACTGCATGATAAAAAGGAAACAGGGGGTGCTTTGTTTTCTTCCATATGTAGATCATGAAATGGTAAACTTCAAAATATCCACTGACATTATCCACGGGCATACTAATCCAGATTTTTCTTCTTTCTTTAAGAAAACAGTTTGAATGTAGGTAAATACTGAAAAAAATTATTTACTTCTGTCAGAGTTCATCTTTGGCCTGCAGTCAAGAAAGAAGAGACATGTTTCAGTTAACTGGAAGCTTAATTTTTCACTGTCTAGTCCTGCAAAGGCATCAAGAAGTGCTTCTAAGTTCAATAGGTGTTAATGGCCTGGACTGATAACTGATACTGTGGGGCACTGAGCAGCCCTGCTCCAGCTTCCTGAATAGGAACTGAAGACACCCAGCACTTTACCTTTAACTCTGCATGTACTGTACCTTTTTTCGGTGGCAAGTGCATGGGAAAAGGTCATCATCAGGCTGCTGCACCTTCTCCATCCCATCTCTGATTTTTGGTTCACTCACCTGCAAGCTGGAATATTCCTAGTTTTAAAAAAAGGAAGGTATCATTAATTCATAATTTTTTTACGTTGTACATCGCATTGCCAATACCGCACCAACTCAGCTGAGCCATTCTGTAAAATCTCCGGGGCTACACAATCTGTTCCTGCAGACTCTGTCACAGACAGGGTGAGCAGACACTCAGCTGGAGACGGGAGCCCCTTCGGGTGCCTCCCTGGAGTTTGGTATCTTGGTGCTAATGCACAGATATTTTCAGCTGTGGTTCACAGGGTGTGCGTCTGATGTGGAATTCTTTGATCATTGTGGGCAACATATTCTGGCAGATTAGATCAAGATTTATGGGATCCGACTGCCTCTCAAAGAGCCAGCGTAGTCTTAAGGGGTTTCATAGGATATAATTGAATAAATGTTTGTAAACCACATGAAGATTTTAATTGCTGCTGCCTGCTTCGTGGCTTCAAGTTCAAGACTGGCCAATTTCCAGCAGCTCTGTTGCCCTGAATTCTTGCTGTGTGATTTCTATTTTTGTGCCAGTAGCTGTTAAAAATATACTGACCTGGAAAAGTTTGAAATAGTAACAAAAAATGTGGTCTCCCATGAGATTGTTTCTTGCAAATTCTTGTCCAGATTTTGCAATATTTTTTGCCTGTCAAAGAAAATGAAAGTTTGGTTAATTTTTTTTATTGCCCAGAACAAGTATTTATTTCAGGGTGCTACTGTTGATTGGGGAATTACGTATGATGTTGACAGTTTAGGATAACTCAAATAAAGCATTCTTTTTAAAAGTTAAGGCATTGTTACGAAAATACTCTTTTTTTCCTGATGTTCAATTTGATTTCAAATCAAGGACAGTATTATGCATTTTTAAGTGTTTTTCTTGTTTGTAGAGTTGATGAAAATAATTTTCAAGTCCTTCTAATAGTTTTTTTGCTTTGTTTTAAAGAAATGCAATTTTTTTTCTCTTCTAGAAACATTACTGAGTACTTCTAAATGCGTATTTTACCTCTTCATCATGATCTTTTGCCCACTGTAGTTTTTCTAGCAGATCACTCAGGTCACTTTTAAATGGGATGTAATGTTTCCATGGCTGCAGCTCGTTATAAAAGTGCTCATAGTAGATGGAGTCTTGCTTTAGCACCACACTGTTTCCTGCTAGTAGATAAGGCAATCTGTATGCTGCCACTGTGCCATCAATATTAATTTGATATTTATACTGGAAAGAAAAGGACCAGAAATTATTAAAAACCACAAGAGGCCAGCAGCTTGGTTAGGTTATATTCTGAGGGCACTGGTGTTACTGACTTGCCAATATTGAGACATGTAGGACTGGCTAGGCAAGCATCAATGCCTAAGAAGCTTTTATTATCTACTTTGGAATTCATCACAGTGCAGGGTACACAGAGCTTCATCAATTAAGTTCTCCAGGAATTCTTAGGCGCTCATCCTCGGATGTGAGGGTAGATGTGCCACTTCATCCACCGATTTTCCCACTATGTTAGTTATGTTAGTAGTCCTGATCGCTGAATCAGGAAAAAGAAATAAAAAGGAACTTGAAGTTACATAGATTACACAAGGTTCTACAGAACCTTTACATGTAAATCAGACATTATTATCCTGAGGGTAAGAGCTACATAGCACTTAATCCCACTGGAGGGATGTCTAGTCATGCTTGTTACTGGTGGTGTCCTGAAAAACTAAAAATCACTTTATTATCAGTAATACATACTGAGTTATTTGATAATGGGAAACAGTGAGAACTGAGTTCTATGAAAAATGATTAGTGGCTTACCTTAAAAAAATCAAAAAATGAAATGTGCTTAACGATAGGGCCATAGAGGCTTTCATCATGTTTAAAGAAAAAAAAGTTTGTGAAAGCAGCATCTATGATCTCTGGATATTTCCTGCTGAGTTTTACAAGCTCAAGCCTCTCTTTGCGGCTGTCACGTCCTCTCCAGAAGGCTGTGGTATTCTTGTCTTCCCATGATGGGCCAGTGTTTGCTTGGACTGACATCATATCCAGGCTGACTCTGCAGTAGAAAGAAGCGATTTAATAGTGAAGCCTACTGGAAACTTTTTAAAATGCAATTACTTAAAAGAGTTCACAGTACCCATAGGCAGAGAGCAAAGATGAAGGTAAGTCAGAGCACACCACGATGTGTTACTGTATCAGTCATTTGCAGCAATAGAAATAGATAATAAATTTTAAGTTCACAGGCATGTGGCATGACAGCATCAGTTCAACAACATGGCATGTGGAAAGACTACCTGTCAGCTGTCATGGAAAAAAGTAGATAAAAGTGGATATGGTTCCCAGATGGGTGAAGGTGATGCAGGATAATGTAACTTCCTTAATAAAACATATTGCACATTCTTAAAAACGTTGAGAAATTAAAACACAAACTGTGAGGGCAAAGGATAGCAAATTTAGAAAAAGTCTTGATAAATATGGAAACTGAACTAAATGCAGTGAAATGATAAGTTCAAGATGGATTACAAAGATTTCTTAGAAAGCTATCTTTGTAGTGTTTCAAGACAGAACAGAGCAGTTGCCAAGGCTAGTTATGGTCAGTAATCAAAGTGGGAGATGGTAGCTCCTAGTACAAGAATCCTAGCTATGTTGGGATTTGAAAGGTACACAAAAAAAGGATTCTAACAAAATCAGGAAAGAAAGACACCTGGCCAGTTGTCAACAAGTTCATGGGGGGAGAAACAAAGCAAACAAATCAAATGCCTAGCCTTGAAACACTCTTAAGTGCTATTTTCAGTGACTTGACCATGTTTACATACATTTAGATTTTTGAAATGAAACGGTGAAGTGTAATGTTAATATACTGATTATACAGTTACTATCTACCTAGGGTGCCAGTGTCTTGATGAATAAATGAAAACAGTTAATATACTGTTGACACACAGATCTCCATGGAAGATCATTCACTGTGAATTTTGTGAAAAGTTTAAGCCATTTCTTACCGTCCCATAGTCTCCAAAACTGAGTCTGTTAAGTCATATGTTGGCATGACAATGTCTTTTGACTCACTAGACCCACACCACGAGAAGATTGGGTGCAAGTTCTGTGGGGGCTTCCTTTTCTCCAGAGGCCAGTCTCCCAAATTAACAAAAAATTCTACATCTGGCATTTTTACCTAAACAGAAGAAAAGTAGGCACAAATGCAGTTTAACGCAAAACAGTATTCTGCTGGCATCTTGCATTTTGAAAACAACCTCACTAAGAGGAAAAAATAGCCTGGTGTCTAATATACTTAATGTACCTGTAATAAATCATTGAAGTTTAGAAACCTGTTAGAAGTACTGAGACCACAGAGTAAAGCCTACAAAATAGTACTTTTTTTCAAAAGATTTGTACAAAATCACATAAGGCATAGGAGCATCCTTTTTACTTTACATCCTGTTGTACTTTACATGATTGTCCACACAATCTCTTTATCAGGCTAGCACTGGGACCTAGCCAGCAATTGTATATTTGCAAGGTAAGTTGGATCACCTTGTTACTATGTGGAAAATTGCTGCTGTGTGGTAAATTAGTTTTCTGTCACATCTGATTCACCCTGTGTCTGCAGGACGCCTAAATCCAACAGAAGAGAAGAAACATAAATAAACAGCCATGACGGGAAGACCACATGTAGTCAGCGTTTCAGTTAATTACTAAGCATAACACCATCACTTATTTAAAATATTTGGTAGCGTAGAACCATACCTGAAATCACTGTCACAGCCAAAAAGCAAGCAAAATACTGGTGATGGCCAGGAAGCAGGACAGAGGGCATAATTTTGCTGCTATATGAAACTGTAATGCCTATATAAGGCATTAATGCCCCTATATTAAGCATTGTGTGTGGTTTGAGTATTTTCAAGCGAAGTAAGAAAAGGTACGAAGAAAGGCAGCTTTGTAGTTTTCCAAAGAAGGGACCATCTGCCTTGCGAGGAGACACTGAAAATGGTGGGACAGTTCGGTTTGGAGAGCAAAAGGCAAAACATGACATATGGCTGAGTTTTACAGAACCCTGAAGGCACATATAAGGTCAGAGCAGAACTAATGTTGTATCTCTCTTAATTTCATTTTTAAAAAATATACATCTCCACTACATGCCCCTCAGTTGCCTCTTTCAAAGCAAAAGAAATTAATAATTTGCCAAATATCAAACACTCTTCTAAATGGTGGAAGACATTCTCTTCTTTTCAAAGGGTATTTGCTCCACTGTCTAATGCTCAGCACTAAACTTCATTACTATAGTGCCATCTAATGGTTTTAATGGGTATAAACCCCTACAAATCGTATTTTCCATACATCCTCAGCGGCAGAATCACTCAGCAACTTAAATCTTCTTCTCCGAGCAACTATTTACTGTCACTCAATGACGCTGTCCTAATAGAAATTCTTGAAGTATTTAATGGGACTGAGACAAACTGTGTTTTCTAGATCTGTAAACAGTTTCTGGTTTTGGAGTTAGCGACCCTTTTTCAACTTTTAGTCTGAAGTCCTTAGATGCAATTTAACTCCATTATTTCTTGTCCAACACTACTGACATCAAGAACAGTTTACTTCCATCTTCCAGAGAACAGTATTTTAGATAACTGTAGTCTACATTCATGTATTCCCTTAGACATCATGTCCTCCCTTAGACAGTGTTAGATGAAACAATCCCCAGTTAGATTAATGTTCATTTGTACATTTAATCATTTGTCCCATTTTCCTGTGCAATGTTAGTTCAGCAATGTTAGCAACTGAGCAATCCTTAAAGCATGACACCCAAAAGCAGACAGAGCAGCATAACTGATCCATTACTAATCCTGAGGATAGTGGAAAGGTTACTTGACATTTCTTTCATGTGTTATGTTAACTTGTGTTTAGCTTTTTGCAGCAGTATGCCACTGCTGAGTCACATTACATCAGTGACACTGTAACCTTCACATACTTCTGCAGAAAATAACCACTCACTCCCTGTTTTAAACAGCTGTCATAACGATATCACTTATCCAGCATTTGTGTATTATCCTGCCTTTGTCACTTAATTTTTATCCATTTTTCCATAAATGCCTCTTGTTAAGAAAATTAAAAATTATGATGCTGTAACATAAGGTGCTTGAAGGTTCTTTCATTTTTGTTATCTGAAAATTCAATAAACATATTCTCTAGTCCATCATTCAGTCAAAATAGTTATTAAATGGTGACTGAACCTACAATAAATCTCTGAAGAATATTTTTGTGACACCTTTCATGTCTCTGGAAGCATTGGCAACTATTATTTAAGTAAGGCTTTCCAAGCAGATTACATTAGTTTCTTCTATGCAGAGTTTTTTACCTTGTTTGTGAAAAACATTTGAGACTTAGCCCCAAAAGCCTAAAATAAAGATACTTGACATCATAATAGAAATGTATTACCTTGTTATAGAAAGGAATTTTACTGCTATGACATACTTTATGATAAATCCATGTTGTTTCATACCAATCACCTTATCTTTCAGCTACTTATAAATAATGTGTTTGTTTTTATTAATTTTTTAAGAAAGCTTTTTAGGTGAAGAACTCCATACTTTAGTAGTTCCTTCTCTTCTTTCTCCTCTTTTTAAAAGAAAAAGCACTTTGTTTTTTACTGTTAAAATAGATATTAACTTGGCTATCTTCTTATTTCTCTTACTATTCTTTTTATGTAAAAATGACATATTTGTGTGTGCTGAAACTTCAGCCATGCTGTATTATGTCACTGTGTACATACTGTCAGGGGTTTTTCAGTGTTTCCCTAGGAAAGAGTCTGTGTGCTGCTTTTTTCTTGTACATCAAGGGAGTTTCCCCCCACACCTCCTGCTGAGCTTTTGTTACTCCTTCTCAGTGTAATTTAATGGAGAACAATATACATTCCCTATTTTTTTAAGCCATCCTGTAAAATGTACTTCCAGAGACAGAATTTTCTATTAGATGTTAGAGGATGATTTATTTAGTCTAAAGAAAAAAAAAACCCAAACCAACACCCCCTGTCCTGGCTTATCAAACTCACCTATAAAAGCCTGCCATTCAATTAACTTTTGTGATACTCCAATCATATGGCATTGAACATGACAGCTTCAAACAAGGAAAATCCATGACCTTTCCATAATTAATCAACAAGCAAGAGTTTTTTAACAGAAACAGCAACAAATATGCTGAAGTGTATTAAAGCCCAGGCTTCTATAAATTAGGACATGCAGAGTAAGTGGCTGTACAGATGTACTCACTTTTCTTGTCAAAGAAAGCAGTATGGCATCCATGAAAATTCTGAAGCCAACATGTTCCCCGTATGTCTTTATATAAACCTGAAAATAAAGGTTTTACTGGGTGATTTAATTTCAGAAAACGCCTGGCACAATTCAGAGCTCTTTTAATCACTTAGTAACTAGTCAGACAGATTGTATGGCTGTATAGATTTATGAATCAGCTGGGAAGCAATAGAAATCTCATCACAGAAAAGTGATGAAAAACCAAAAAATTAAAAACTTTGCTTGCTTTTGCAGACATTTGAGGTCTGTTTCATGGAAACAGAAGCTGTTGCCTATTTCTGTGGTGTTCCATTCTTCTAATTTCCATATAAAACTCCACTGAAGCAAGTACAGCTTTCTTATAAAGAATTGTAGCTCTGATCCTCAGTGCAGCTAAAAGTGGTATTTCTTTACCTCAGAATTATGCATAATGTAATTTATTGATGCACTTCAAATTAGATGATCATGACACCTCACAGCAGTATTGCTCAGAGAACAGGAAACTGAATTAGCATTTAGGAGACTTGGGTGTGTGCCCAGTACTCATACTGATTGCCTGGAAAGTAATTTGCTTTCACCGTGTTTCAGTTGTAACATGGACAAAAAAGCACTTACAAAGTAGGACAGATATTGCTGAGCTCATACACAAACTGCAAAGTATTCAAGGACAGAGAAGTAAGCAAAGTCTTGTTCTTAAAGAACAGACTATAAGAAGCTTTTACAACTGAGAACAGCCAAACTGCCCATTAACATGGCTTGCCACCAAATTCCCATATGGACTTCAGATCAACCCATTCCATACCTCATTGTCTTTGATGGTGTAGTGACACAAACTCTGTCTTTGTCCAAACCTCTGTGGAATTTCTTTTGCAATCTTATCTGGGTCAACAATGGGGAAATTTGCTAGGTCTCTCTGAATCTGTGGAATGGTCTGAGGGCAGTTCATCTCTTCCAGCCATGCACTGCTTTCCTCCTGAGGGCAGTCACAGTTTTCATGGTAAATAGGTCCTATCGGGAACACAATTATTATTTTATTTTTAATAAGTCATAATACTGAGCTGTTGAGATCACAGAACAGGGTCAGGCACTGGACAATCATTGCTTAGGGCCAGAACTTCAACAACTCTAAATGGGTATGTCTGAAATTTTTTTAAACTCTAATGGAGTCATGTCAACCTATATCATCTTCTGTGTGAGTCCTCTACACGTATTTATTAGGCAACAGCGTCACAGCATTTGCTTCCTTTTATTATTTTGAATACTACAAGTAGGATGCATATAATAAATCCATAATTCCAATGGGATTTGATAGTCCAGAGAAGCAACGACATCCCAAAGAAGCCTATGCTTGTAGTAGAAGACATTCTGGGACACACTTTGTGAACCATGATAGGAAACCTGTGTGCAGTGGTGCCTCTTACCTTTTAAAATATATGGGGACTTTGCAACATGCTTATCTCCAGTTTTGACTTCTATCCTCAGGCTTTCGTAGCTCGCATACATCCTGTATCTCACGAGGAAGGAACCATCTTTCCTGTCCAATACTTGCACACCAACACGAGTGAACTGTTCTTCAGGAGCAGTGATCTTCACCTGGAATGCATTTTCACCTGGAGATGAAGTGAACCTACCCAGAGAATAAGTGGGATCTTAATAAACAAAGGAAACATACAACAGATTTCTTAGTCTGGTCCATTCCTTTGCAAGTCAACAGGTTTCCAGTGGCTTCTCTGAGCCACGTGAGGCCCCTACAAGCACATCCTAATGTTCACAATCAAGGTGTGATTTTTCCAAAAAAAATTTTGGCAGGCTACCTAAAATGTCTCATGCTATTAGAAGCATTAGATATCAAGAAGGTTTTAATCAGCCATGAGCACAGTTCCAAAAATCACTTGGTGCCCTATACTTGGTGCCCTACACTTGGTGCCCTACTGGAAATACAGTCTTTGACTATAGGGGAGCAAAGCACCTTTAAAAAACCAGCACAGCTTTTGATTGGTAGCAGCTCAAGTATAAAATGACTGGAAGGTAGAGAGCATGCAGGTAAATGTATCTTGGTGGATTTATCTTGGTGTCCTTTCCTGTAGGGACAGAACAAGGACAATGGTTTTAAACTGAAAAAGGGTAGATTTGGTTGGATATAAGTAAGAAATCATTTACAATGAAGGTGGTGAGACACAGAAACAGGTTGCCCAGAGAAGTTGTGGATGCCCCATCAGTAGAACTGTTCACGGTCAAGCTGGACAAAGCTTTGAGCAACCTGAACTACTGGAGGTTGTCCTTGCCCATGGCAAGAGGGTTGGAATGAGATGATCTTTAAAAGTCTCTTCCAACCCAAATGATTCTACAATTCTATTAAAAAAAAACCCAATAGACTATAACAAGTTTCATTTTAACAGGTTAGTTAAGTCTATTATTTTATATTCAGAAGCAAAATGTTTTCAGATTACCTTATTTTCCAGGTATTATTTAAGGAAATAAAGAACAAAGTTAAACTTCTTAATCATTATGGTAGCTTATATGGGGAAAAAAACCAGGGAAAAACATTACAGAGGGATCACATAATTCAATGTGTAAATGAGATATTTTGGTAAAATTCACCATACACCAAACATAGAAAAACCTCCATAAAACCAAATAAAATAATCTGAATAATCATTAATTTATTACATATCATTGAGGTATTAACAAAGTTGGTGCAGTCAAAATGCTGTCAACTTCCTTCCACCTTTCCTCCATCTCTTTAAACATAGTCCCAAATATTTAAGGAGTGCCTGGGATAGAGAAAGGTGGTGGGAGTAGCTGAACTAAGGGATTACAGACCAAGAGCCTGGTCGCCTTTCTTAAAACTTGTCCAGACATACTCGAGAGCTTCCAGTTCAATTGAATGCAAGAAATATTTACTATCCAAGTTAAGCTGAGTCGGCAGTTTCCGTACTCACACAAGCCATGGTGCACCTAATCTGGATGACCTCGATGGAGCATTCTGAGCCCCTACCTAGGCTGTATGACCAGTTTTCCTACAGAAATGGAAAGCAATGAGCATCCTCTGAAAATCACAGAATCACAGAGTTCTTAGGGTTGGAAAGGACCCCCGGAGATCATCTAGTCCAACCCCCCTGCCAAGGCAGGGTCACCTGCAGCAGGTGACACAGGAACGTGTCCAGGGGGCTTTGCAATGACTCCAGAGAGGGAGACTCCACAGCCTCCCTGTGCAGCCTGTTCCAGTGCTCTCCCACCCTCAGGGGAAAGTTTTCCTCATGGTGAGGTGAAATTTCTTGTATTTTAGTTTATGGCCACTGCTCCTCGTTCTATTTCATTCCTATTAAGTTTACCTATTGGCCTATGGAGTAATTTCTAAACGATTCTACTGATCTTGTGCCTCGGCATGTAGGAGAAATATTAATTTTCCTAACAGTGGAAACAAGCAGGATGCCTGAGCCTAAGAAATTAAATGTATCAGTCACTGCTAAAGTTTTGACAAAGGAGAATAAATCGTTCATTTTTCCACTGACTAACACGTATGTTTTGCTGCTGAACGTTTTCATCCTCTTATCTCATCCCCTCGCGCCGTTATTTGATACTCCTTGAAAAGATTAATAAGCTCTTGCCCAGTGATATACAGAAAGAGTCACGTAGAGAGCTTTTAGCCTGACCTTTCTACAAGAAAATCGCAATCCTCTCCGTTTGACCCTGCCCACAATCTCCCCGAAAAGCCGCCGCCCTCACCTCAGCCCTTCGGCGTCCACGGCCTGCACGTAGAAGTACCGTGCGGGGAGCGCGGCCGCGGCGCGCAGCCCGGGCCCCCACACGGCGCTGCGCTCGGCGCTGGGCCGCCCGCCCCCGCCCGCGNNNCGCGGCCGCCGCCGCGGCTCCCAGGGCGAGGCACAGCGGCCACAGCGCACGCATCGGCAGCGCTGCCCCCGACGGACCAACACCGCCGGCACCGGCCTCCCGCCCTCGCCCCGCCGCCGGGCAGTCCCGCCCCCGCCGCGGCTCCATGGGGCGGGGCAGCGGCATCGCAGGGCGGCACTGCCGGGAGGCGTCAGCCGGTTGGGAGGCGCCGCCTGAGTCCCAGGGAATTACTGGGATCCAGCGCATGGAATGCATTGAGGACAGGTGGCTCTCCCCACGGCCCTGACACGCATCCGGACATCTCTGCGCTGCTGTTTAACGCGTGCCATGAGCTGGAGTTCCTCTCCGGCCCCCCGCCCTGTCCACCAGCCTCCTTCACTCCGTTCCCAAACATCAGGGTGGGAAGTGGAGTTTACAATCAGGAAAATGTGTTTTCAAAATCCGCCCCAGAGCAGCTAAAGGTGAAGAGCTTCTTTACACCGAGGGTGGCAAAGCCCTGGAACAGGCTGCCCATGGAGGCTGTGAAGTCTCCCTCTCTGGCGACATTGCAAACCCACTGTGTTCCCGTGCCACCTGCTCCAGGTGACCCTGCCTTGGCGGGGGGATTGGATTACATGATCTCCCGAGGTCCCTTCCAACCCTAGCAGTTTTGTGACTGTGATGCGTGGCTGCCGCTAGTGCAGGTCTGGGATTGTCTGGAGCAGAGGTGAAGGGGCACCTCACCTGCTGCCACCAGGGCAATCACCCAGCGCAGGCCTTTGGGGATTCCACGGCCCCTTGTCTGTCAAGTAATCCAGCCTCCAATTGCTGGTCCCAAACATTAGTGCTATTCTTAACTACATACAGAATCATTTAGGTTGGAAAAGACTTCTAAGAATATGGGGTCCGACTGTTAACCTAGCACTGCCAACTCCACCATGTCCGTGAGCACCACATCCACACATCTTTTAAATACCTCCAGGGATGGTGACTCAACCACGTCCCTGGGCAGCCTGTTCCACTGCTTCACAACTCTTTCTGTGGAGAAGTTTTTCACAACATCCAATCTAAACCCTTCCCTGGTGCAACTTCAGGCCATTTCCTCTCATCACTTACTACCTGAAAAACCAACACCCTCCTCACTACGACCTCCTTTCAGGTAGGTTGTACAAACACATACCCAAATGTGTATGTATCACTTTTTTTTGGTCAAAGTTTAGCTACAGAAACCACACAAAAATTAAGGCCTATTCATGGGAGAACTTATATCCCAAAAGATACTTTCAACTTTGCTCCTTGTTGCTTCTCTCTTGTTAAGACAAACAATACAGAAAATTGAAACTCACCAGGAAGGACTCATGAATTTCAAAGAGATTTTGTATTTTACATTTTGAAATACTGCAAATATGCTTAGAGAAAAGCACACAAAAATCACTTGCTTGGAGAGAATTGCAAGCTGAGAAATGACAGCTTGGGTCAATGAAGAGTCTTTTCTAACCAACAACCTCAATACAAAATACCTTAAATATTAAAGATCCAGCTTTTAAAGACATAGTTTTTGCCCTGTTATGTTCTCATGGACATGACTTTTCAGGACATTCAGCAGTTAGACGACTTGTATTTTCTAGTCTAAAAATTCACACAGGCTCTATTATATATCCATGACCCATTAGCTCCTCTCCTTTCCCCGTCTTTACTCTCCTGATGTGTTTTACAGGCAGAAATCACACTCCTTCTCAGCCTATGTTTTGCTGTATGAGAGAAGCCAGTCTCCTCTAGTGGAAGAGAACTTTAAAGATGTTTTTATTTAAAAAGAAATTTGATAGCGGTAGAATTCACAGATCATCCTTTCTCCTCTCAGCAGGATGACACTGACATGTTAAAAAAAGCACAGCAGCGATGAAGTAAAGGTGACACACTTCCACCCTCCTGATGTTCTCTCCTCCAGCTTTTTTCCCCCACATAAGTGCAGCTCAGGGAATCCATGCAGAGATTTGGCACTATTTGTCAGCACCCAAACAAGTTATAAGATAAATCATGCAACCTAATTTTAGTCTTGGCTGGCAAAGCCAACATCGCTGCTATCCTGATGCCTATAATTTGGCTCAGATAAAAACGCTTTGGAGGCAGAATTATTTAATTACATCAAAGGCTGTTGGCCGACTAAGGCTCAACAGGCTTCCAGCTGGCAAAGGCATAAGGGATGCTCTCAATTACAAGGGGCAGGTTGCCTCAGGATGAAGCCACATAAAGTACTGAATGCGATCAATGTCATCTCACGTCTAGGGGATGGCAAACACGGCTGTAGCCACAATTGCTTGAGCACTTTGGCAGCGTAGCTCTGCTTAACCACGGAGAACTCTCAAATAACACTAAAAATTGAGGAGATTTTAGATTCTTTTTTTCCCCCGTTAATTGCAGCACCTCTCACAGAAAGTATTGCTGGGAGTAGAGGCTCTGTGGACTGAAGGCAGAGTATCGTAATTGCCAGGAGTGAATCCTCTGTCAGCAGAACATCATATAACATTTTGATATTTTACTTAAAATTTTATAACGAATTTGTTATAAATCAATCATTTAACAAAAAATCCCCTGAATATTTTAAAATTAATTAATTGTACATATTTGTGGCAATATCAGAACAGTCCCAGTTGTATCTTCAGTGTCACTATGTTTGTTCATATTGACTTCAGTGAAGGATGAGATAAGAAATATTGTCAGCAGTTCCAGACACTGTTACCGGAAATAAACTTTTGTTCCTTCATAGTTTTACAGAAGCATTGTTTTTACACATATTCTTACTACTTTCAGGGGAACCAAGAGAACCCTGGTGCAAATAAAAGGTCCAAATATTGGTCCCTTGTTCCCTAGGAGAACCCAGTGCTCACTGCCTGGCACCTACACTTTCCCCAAGCTCAGCGGGAAGACATAGCCAAGTTAGAAGCGTGATTCCAAAGCTGTGTTGAGCATGACCTACCCTATCCCACTTTAACCTACCAGCAGCTCAGGGCAGCAGGGACTGTTGTCTGGGGCATCCCCCGAGCAGCCCTGCACCTGGCTGGGCCCTTTGGGGCAGGCAGGTGCCCACACCCCAAGGGGACACGGTGGGGGCATGGGTGACCCCGAGCTGCCCAGGGGGCAGTTCCAGTGGGCAGCAGTGCCGGAGCTGGGAGCTTTTGCTCAGCACCTGCAGCACTCTGGCTGGGGGTGGTGATGGGCCATTTGTATCAAAATTTAATTAGCCAGCAATGCTTTGCTTTTTCACAGAACCACCGAACGGGTCAGGTTGGAAGGGACCACAGTGGGCCATCTGGTCCAAGCTCCCTGCCCAAGCGGGGTCATCCCAGAACACATTGCACAGGATTGCATCCAGATGGTTCTTCAGTATCTCCAACGAGGGAGACTCCACAACCGTTCTGAGCAATCTCTTCCAGTACTCGGTCATCTACACAGTAAAGAAATTCATCCTCATGTTCAGGTGGAACTTCCTGTGCATCAGTCTCTGCCCGCTGCCTCTCGTCGTATTGCTCGGCACCACCGACCAGAGCCTGGCTCCATCCTCTTGACTCCCGCCCTTCCATACTTAGAGATATTGACGAGGCTCCCTCTCAGCCGTCTCTTCCCGAGGCTGAGCAGGCCCATCTCCCTCAGCCTGTTTCTCACTTTTCCGCGCCGAGCCCCCACGCAGGAGGCGCTTCCCGCCGCCACCATCCCCGACCTGCTCCTCCCTCCGTCCCCCGCCCGCCCGCGGGGTACCAGCGGGCGAGACCATGAGGGCGCATGGGGGGGGGGGAGGGCGACCGAAGAGGCGCCACTCACGGCACCGAGGCGCAGTCGCGGCCCAGCCGGGAGGCGCTCGCGACCGGTTCCTCCGAGGCACCGTGAGGGCCCGC
Source organism: Falcunculus frontatus (assembly GCA_013398115.1). NCBI lineage: Eukaryota > Metazoa > Chordata > Aves > Passeriformes > Falcunculus > Falcunculus frontatus. The sequence goes on from VZRV01009049.1 coordinate 1,497,859, forward strand.
AGCGGGAGCGCGGCCGCCGCCGCCGGGCAGCTCCGNAGGTAACACGGGCCGGGGGCAGCCCCCCACTCTCGCCGCCCTCGCCCCTCGCAGGCGCTCAGAAGGGGAGCGAGCCCACGGTCCCGGGGGGCCCCTTCCCCCAACCCGCGGCTGTTCACTCTGGAACCGACTGGCGGCAGCGCGGGGGGAGGGGCGGGTGTTTGGATGTCTCCCTGCGCTCCGCCAAGCGGAACCCGGCCGGCCATGGAAGGCCAGAGCCGCTCCCGGGGCGCTGCAGGTGCTGGGCAGTGACCCGAAGCCGGTATCGCAGGAGGCGGCTGTGGAGCGGAATTCCTGCCTTCCTCCTGCCAGGTTCCCATCTGCGGCGCGTGTCTGTAGACGTGCGAGCTGCTGAGATGACAGATAACACACACGCTGTCAGCCTGCCCTTTAAAAATGATCGTTTAAAGCAAGCCAGCCAGCCGTCTAAATTTGGTTTTGGTAATTCTTAGCTGCCATAAAAAATACCTGCTTTTCTTTCTCACATCTTGAAGAATAAGAGGTGCTTAAAAATAAAAGGGAACCTTTAACAGCTGTAGGAGGAAAGCACTGGAACAGATTGAGGGTAGTGTTGTCAATTTACAATCGATAGAGGTTACAGTTACTGTAATTGTATGCTTAAACTTCACTTGCAGCAAAAGTTTGCAGGATTCAGCAGAATTAAGTAACCTTAAATTGCTGTATGATGACTTAGTAATTTGTACAAATTATTCTGTACTCCACATTAGCAGTGTATTGTGACTGTAAGGGATAGAAGAGATGAACACAACCATGTAAATGCAGAAAGCTCTTTAATTTTTTTATTTTATGTTTTTATCCGCGTGCTGGTTTATAAGTGTAATTGCTCATTATGTCCTCATCATGATATCACTGCGGCGTATGCTGTTGGCACCTCACAAATGATAAAAAGTGCTGATAGTAGAATTCTAGAGATGCTTGGGAAAAGACACCCTGTGTGTTGTGGTATCTTGAAGGGTATTTCAGCTTTTATTGGCTACGAGTTCAAAGATAAGCTTTGTATATATTTTATGTTGAATGAAACACCTGTACTAACTTGCCATTTTCTTTCAGGTACCTCATTGATACCTTGCAGAGGCAATGGAGGCAATGATGAAAACCCTGTTGTAATTAAAACATAAAGAAAAAGTATTCTTAGCTGTGCAATACTCTTTTGGTATCGTTCAATGCCTACTATTTCAGAAGATGAAAAAGAAAATGGTTCTGGAAATAATGGAAACACTGAAAACAGACCTGGGAAAGAATCCCCAGAAGCTTCTCTTCACGATCCCGTGAAGCCATACTGCATGTCAGACGCCTCCACTGCATCCTTAGTGTCTAGGGAAGATGGGCATTATCCATGGGGATGTCCTGTGACTCATACAAGAGAGAAGTTTTATACCATCTGCTCAGACTATGCTTTTTTAAACAGAGTAACATCTATTTGTAAAAGTCCAAGTGCTTCAGTTAGTGCCTGCCTATCAAGCAGTGCTGCCTTAAATGTTGGAAATAACACACCTAACTTGCTCAGCGTTCAAACTGGTGCTTCAGAGATAATCTACAGTGAAGATGCTAACTTGGAAAGCCTGCCTGGCAATCTTGGAAAGCTTCCACTGGCATGGGAAATAGACAAATCGGAGTTCAATGGTGCGAACTCAAATCTGAAGAACAAAGCAGGTGAGGTGGTGAAGTTTTGATATGAAAGGCTTCATGTTTACAGCTTGTTTATGAAGGGGGCTAGACAGCACAAGTCCCCCTTGAGAAAGTGCTAAAGAAGAGCCTGTACTTCATTTCAAGGAACCTGCTCATCAGGACAGAAGAGAGTGAGAGAGAAGGAGTGAAAGTCAAATGTAACTGCCAGGGGAAGTGGATCCAAAACAAGGCTGGCTTCTGCTTAACTGTGTAGTATTTGGGGTGGCTTCTGGTATCCCCCCCCCAGCCCTCCCCCTGTGTTATTGGAGTGATTTTTTTCTTTTGTTTTAGTAGGGCCTAGTATATTATGCATCTGGATGTATGGCTTCAAAATGGGACAAAAATATTTCTCCTTTAGCATGTGGCCCAACTCTCCATTTTCTACTGTCACAGTGGCTTATAAAAAGGAGAAGACTTTGGTTGTATATTTTTATTAATGGATTTGCATATAAATTTTCATTAGAAACTGTAGCTAGTTGCAAGGCTGGCAGTGGAAAACAAGCATTTCGTTATGTTCCCTGTGTACTTAATGTTAGGAGATGGGAGGTCCATGTTGATCTGAGAGTCTATTTCTGGGATGGGTGATTTAACGCATTAGAATAATCAGATTGACTTATCCCTCTAAACAGTTGGGCAGGTCATCATTAATTCTGCTCATGATCTAAACATCGTGTTTTTTTCAGAGCTAATGGCAGCTCTACAAACCTGTTGACAATTTGGATTCTGTATTTGAGCTTCCTCCTTTCAATTAATGTTTAGTTCCAGTTTGCACTTACTAACACAACCAGTGTCTCTATTTGAGCTGTATGCTACTACTAAGAGTATTTAAGAAGAAAGCTATGAATGGCAAACTAGGCATTCATTTGATTCTGAAATTTGTTTTGCAGGCAGCATGAAGAAACAAGGGACAAAGAAGAAATCCGTGGACAAAAAAAGCAAACAATACAGGGAGTGTCCTCAGCGTTCAGCTCTTGAAGACGTGAAGGAGAGAAAAGTGTTGGACCTTCGGAGATGGTAGTATTTATAAATTGTCTTTAAAATTACCCCATGTAGTTTCTCAGTAAACATTGTTGCTAGTTACCCGATTTCAAACTTCTTAATAATGTCTTTGTAATTTTTTTTAGTAGAAATGGGGATATATTAAGCATACACACACTGTCTCATGCATTCTACAAGAAAAATTAGAGCTTCCCTCCCATCTGTTGGAATTCTTAAAATATTTTTCTTTCTGAACATTCCTTTTACTTTCAGTAAGGGGAAAAACTTACGTGGAGATTCTTTGCAAAACAAAATACAAGTTCAGTAGCATGGTCAGGCATAAAGTAACCTTAAATGTACCACTGATATATTTTACTCCCGATTTTACTTGATCATCTGTTGTTTCTATACGACCATTATTGTATTAATATAGTTCACTAAATTAACTTAATTTAATGTATCTGTCTGGTTTTTACTTTATGTCTCTGACATCAGAAAGTTAGAGTTAACCTAGGGAATCTGACGCAGAATGATATTCATTAGTAAAGTGATAGAGATGCAGTTTGCCTCAAGTTCACATCTTAGAAGAGACTGCATAAATCCATACATTGTATTAGTGCAGAATCATATTTTCTTGCAGGACCATTTGTACAGAATTCCCATGGGGCTGTTAGAAATTTGACTGATTTATATGAAATAGGGTAGTGGCATCTGTCAAAGAAATTGGTTAACATATTTGCTTAATTTTTTTTTCAAGGATAGAGTTGTTTCGGGTTTTCTGCTTGCTTTTTTTTTAATATAGGTGACATAAAAACATTTAATATGATGTGCACTTTAGTGACATGGCACACAAAAAAATAGTTCAAGTTTGTCATATAGTGACATAAAGTGAGTCAAGAATGTGTTACTAATGTGTTTGGGGATTTTTGTTTAAGGTATTGTGTTAGCCGACCTCAATACAAGACTTCCTGTGGAATTTCATCCTTAGTGTCTTGCTGGAATTTCTTATATAGTACACTGGGAGCTGGAAGGTAAAGTCACACATAGACTGCTTTGCTTTTCCTCTAGAGTGTCAAAAATATGTTTCTAATTACAACCCTTTTGTTTGGTTTTTTTTAAGTTTACCACCCATCACTCAAGAGGAAGCCTTGCATATACTGGGCTTTCAGCCCCCATTTGAGGAGATTAGGTTTGGTCCCTTCACTGGAAATACAACTCTAATGAGGTATGTTTAGTTCTTTTGATGCAGCTAAGAGACAGAACCTTTAAAAATACAGTAGCAGTTCATTTATTTAAAAACAAAGTGGCCGACATGTTAATCCTCTTAAGTTTTAGAATAATGAAGTGTACCTGAGTACTGTGACAGTGAAACTTCTCAAAGAGTTGTTTGCACTGGCCATTTTGTATGGTGTGATGTTGCTACACAGGTCAGATCAATGTGAAATTCTATTTGATTTTTGGTTCAGTTTGTGTAATGGCTGTATAATACTCTAATGAGCCTAGTCTTCTGGTTAGGAAACTTTCTCTTTACACTTATTTTCCTGTTTTTGAAAATATATGTTAAATGCCTGCTCATATCACTGAAACAGCCTGAAAAGACAGTTGATACACTATTAGCTTCATGTAAAATGTAATTTAAGAATTGAAAATGAGATAGTGCTGCACCTTTGCTGCAATGGAAATGTTTTGTTCAGGAACAAAAACACGGGGCTGGAGTCACAGAACACTTTGAAATTTTTTGTCACTTCTGCTCTGCTATAGGTTGGACCTAAATTCTTAGTACTTTTTGGTTTTTGGTATTAAATTAATAAGACATTCTAGGATTAAACAGAGCCAAGGAGCATATTGTACTAGAGTGTTGGACATTTTGACAGGGCTTTGGTGTGTTATCCTTTGGTGAGATTAAAAATTTTTACGGTATTCTTGCTTGTTTCATGAGTTGCATTTGATTTAGTTAAATTTTTTTAGGGCAATATATAGTGTTTGGCTTGTCAGGATGGAGCTGGATGTGAAAATGTGGCAGCAGTCTATTCTCCATCCAGCATACTGGCTAGGTCGTTGGAAAGTGTCGTGAAAATTTCCTTACCTGCTTTAGGAGATTCAGATCCAGGATTTTTGTCTCTTCAGGAGTATGTCGGGGTATAGCAACTCTTACAGACCAAGCTGATATAATGTTCTGTCTCTTTATGTCAACAGTCTATATAGACAAAAGTTAAACTTGTAATTCTTTGATTTCCCCTGTGAGTGTCCTGTGTGCTGCAGAGAAGTTACCCATCTTTTTGTTTTCTTTTTTTTTCCTGCCTGGTCCAGTAATTTTGAAGTACTTGGCAGTGTGGGAAGCAGGAGGGCTGGGACCAGCCTCATTATCCACTGTAGCTTTATGACTTGAGATGTTGTCTTCAAACATGTGAATTTGAATCTTCTAATGTGGAAAACTTGCAGGCCTGTCCTCACTCAGGGCTGCAGTGAGGAGTTGCAGTGTGAGGCTCCAGTAATGCTCAGGCTTTATAAAGTTTAGGTGAGAGAAACCCCACAGGATAAGCAGGAAGTCTCACTTGAAGAGTCCTGTCTGGTGTCACAGATTTCATTTATGTACTTTACAAATCACGCTTGAAATTTGGCACCTCAGAATTTGTGTGCCTTTCTAAAGGCTGAGTGATTGAACTTTAGAGGTGGCTGGACTGAATACAATAGTAACAACATTTCACATCCAGACTTTTGGTTATTATGGATCTATGTCAAGTCTGAAAAAGCAAAATGAAGGAGAAGGCTCTGTGTATTTATTTCTCTGTCTAGGATATGTTAAGTTTCATTTGTATTGGGTGCCATGGTCATCTACAATCTAAATACTAGTGAGGTAGGTACTTAGTAGCACGCCAAAACTTTTTTTCTAAACTGTCAAACACAGGAAAAATGTGAGGAAATAAAACTGCATTTAATAACTCTTGAGTTACTACAATTTTTAAGCTTATTTTTTCAGATGGTTTAGGCAAATAAACGATCACTTCCATATCAAGGGATGCTCATATGTTCTGTATAAACCTCATGGGAAGAACAAGACAGCTGGAGAAACTGGTACGTAGCTAATCCTAAAGCATTCATCTTACAGTGTATAAATTGAAAAATCCTGCAGTGTGTAGCATTTGACAAGACAAAGTCTGTAAGTAGTACTTCCAGTCTGAGATAAGGTATCAAATAGCTCCAGGTTGGCTGACTTCTCTGCTTTTACTTTTTCTCTTATTTAGCTAAAATTTTCATTTGTACTTTTATTATGATAAAACACATTCTGTGCTATGTATTCTGCTGTCACAGAATTGGAATTTTAAGGTATCCAGGAAGACACTGCATTTCCAATTCTGCATTGGTGTGTGGGAAGATTTGTTTGCTGTCATCCACTGGGAGAACGAAAAGTATTAGTCTTTGCTAAATGTTTTATACTTTTAAAAAGCCCGGTTTTAAAGGTAGTGAACTCATCTGTTCTGCCTGACTTTAGCTAACACCTCTCTCTAAAGTTAGGCGATTATTCTCATTTAGCTTATGAAGCTGCATTTTTGTCTACTTTTTAGGTGTGGTATTTAAAAAATTTTACTTTCATGCACAGTTTACTAGTCTTTGCTATAGTCTGGGTAATTACCTTCTAAGAGAAAGGTTCTATAAAAGCACAAAACCATGATGAGAAGTTTTAGAGATGATTAAAATGGATTTTTTTTTTCTTGGTATTCCATTTGAAAATTGTCATGTTTCGGTGCCTCTTCCAGTCTTTTCCTGAAACTGAGCACTGTGGTCACATTATAAACCATTCCATGCCCATAAATTTTCCTGAGACTAGGAATCTCTGAGAAGCTCATGATACCAAAATGTTTGAGTGTTTTCGGTGGTTTTGGTAGTATCATCAATGTGTGCCACATCTGACTTAGGGCAGCCAGGACTGCACTCTGTTGCAGTGTGTATTTCCTAGGTTAAGAGTTACTTTTGATTCTTTTTTAAATTTGATTTTGATCTAAACACAAAGCATACTTTATATTGTGTTTCCCTGGCACAGACTGTGCAGCAGATGGTATTTAATTTCCTGCCTGGTACAAAAAAGTAATAATAAGTTTGAAATCAAAAGTGTATTTTGTGATACCTGTCAGGTCATGTCCTCCCATTTAAAAAGCAGTATAACTGCTTTGTTGTCAAATAGGTATTTTTTTCTGCTGAATATGTTACGCAGGATGCAAAGCACCCTGGCCTGTAACCTGATCTTTCTTTGTAGCTGCAGGGGCCCTTGCAAAGCTAACACGTGGCCTGAAAGACGAATCAATGGCCTACATCTACCATTGCCAAAACCATTATTTTTGCCCAATTGGATTTGAAGCAACTCCAGTAAAAGCTAGTAAAGCCTATAGGTAAGATACTGTGTTTATGCTTATTTTAGTGGAAGAAACATACAGAAAAATTTACTGCAAATTGATACCATTTTTCTCCATAAATAACATTTCCGTTTGTGTCATATGAGCATTTGTCTGAGCTAGAAAAACACTACAGTGTAATTTGAAAGGACTGACTTAAAATGAAACATAACTCTCTTATAACATTGAGAGAACTTAAAATAGAAAACTGTAAGTGATATTAAGAAATTGTTTGTTGAAAGACCTTCTAGCCAGATAGAGAGAAGGTAGTTATTTTATTGAAGAACAAGTGAAGGTAACTAATCTGGAAAATAAAAACATATGGCCTGAAGAAAGGCCAGGTGGGGTTTTTTTAAGGCTAAACAATAAAAAGGCAGCTAATTATGGGGAGAGTCTATTCCTAGAGAACTTGGAAGGGAAAACAAAAGTGCATGTATGCTGCGATTTTCCTTTATAAACTAGAAGGAAAAAGTCTGCAGTGATATTAATCCCTCATGAGGTGGATGTGATGAAATTTACACTTAGAAACCAGTGCTTGTGTATGGCAACAGCAGGAGTTGTGTGGGTATCACAGGATGGTGGTTACATACTTTTTTTGCATTAATGATAACTAACGATGAGGTAAACTCCCGACTACTGCGGTGTAAGGCATAGAAAAGTAAAGATAATCTGAATAATTTGTTACCAGGAATTGGCAGGGGATGGGGGAAGAAAAGCTAGAAGAGAGCTTTGGACTTTGACAGCAGGTTTGGCTTTTTTAAACAATGTTTGAAATGCCAGACTACTTCTATAGGCTTAATATGCCAATTTTAGAATAAAAATACAGTTACCTGTATAATAATTTCAGATTTTTCAGGGTGACAGTACTAGGATAATATAATACAATAGTAGATATAGTTTTCAATTAAATACAGGTTTTAAAAAAAGATAATAGCATTAATATTCATACTGAGTTCAGGGCGAGTCTTGCATTAAACCCACAAATTTTAACTTTGAAAATATTAATTCTTGAGATGATGTGTGTTAGCTTTTGTAAGGCATTTACCTTGCTGCTCGATGTAGAGTGCTATACATAGTAGTGGAGTACTCTATGCACTCTCTTGTGGAGAGTAGTTTGTTTTACCTCATTCACCTAACGATATGAAGCTGTTTTTTCCTCTCTCAAAGTAGTTGCAAACATGGTATGTATTAAAGGATTCTGTTGGACTTTCTCGAGGTTCAACCACTTGGTCGGTATTTATTAGTATTATCATAGAGCACAAGCAGTCAATCCCTGAGAAAATTAGCAGATGCCAGTGTGGGGGAATGTTAAACAATGAAAAGCATAGGTCACTAGTGTAAAGTGAACTTCTGGCTATTTGCTTGCTAGGCAGTCTGACTTTGGCTGTGTTGAAGAGGTAGGGTCACATCAAGGAATGGAGAATGCTAGCTCTACTTTTGGAGTTCAGAATGGTCATTGATTGGAGGTGATAAAGCATAATCATCTGAATCTAATTTGTTCCCAGTGTGAGGCTTATGATAGGTTTAATGAAAGGTTTTAATATATGAACAAAAAAATACAGTTTCTTATTGAGACTGAGTTCGCTGACTTGCCTCAAATAGAAATCCAGCACATCAGCGTACTTGAATTTACCAAAATGTTAATCATTTACTTACTCAATCAGTTAGTAACAATCTGCGCTGGAAGACCAAAGTAAAAAAAAAAAAAACGAAGTTCACTAAATCAAAAATGCAATCTGAGAAATAATATGGTCTAGTGTGTGGAAACATAACATGCCTGGTAACTAATTTAAATTTATTTTGTTTAGTAATGAGTGAGAACAATGCTTTCATTCTTTACCCATTGCTGAAATGGATTCTTAGTCACTAGTGATGTTATTTTTAAGTCAGTATTAGCTTTTTTTCTTAACAACAGTTTTCTTCTAACAATGCAACGTGAAATAACAAGTTCAAAGAGCTTTTACAGCCTTACTTTAGGCTGGAGGTCAGACCAGATGAGCATCCTGTTTTCTTTGTATTTTCTGACCCAACTGAGGAAAAAAAGGTTTTGTTTGCAGAGGCACTGCCAATAGGTTCTGGAGCAGTTCTTGTTTACCTGTTTTAGCACTCTAGTTACAAAGGAAAGGTTTTATTTAAAAATCAAGCTAAGAAATATTTTAGGTCCCAAAAGAAGTGGGTAGGTAGGTTGCTAGGCTGAGCTTAGAGACAGTTCTTAGGTCACCCACAGACTTCCTGTATGATCTTAGGTTGCTGGATATGGACTCGGGAGACCTGGGTTCAGTTCCCAGTTCAACCACAGACTTCCAGTGTGACTTTAGGTAAGTCAAATAATCTATCCTGTATCTTGGTTTCCCATCTTTGCACTGATGGAATACATTGTTATTTTACAGGGAATTTTTTGTAAGTAAACAAATTGTTCCGAGAAATAAGGCCGTATGTTGTCTAATACCATAGGCAGACAAATTTCAGGTTTTGTCACAGTTGAAATTGATGTAGTTTTTCATGAGAGAATTATACACAGGAAGTCACAGAGCAGTCCTGTGTTTCTCATCAGTCTGTCCTAATACCTGTCACAAATTTTCCCTGACAAGGTTACTGCAAGCTTTGAGCTTCTTGGAAGTTGATTCCAAAGTAGTATTAGTTCAAAGGTTTGAATTTTTAGTATCTGGTGTTGGATGCTTAGAAGGAAGCATTTGAAGTTGCCAGTTTTGTTCTTATAGGTTGCCTTACAGCTCTTAGTAACAACTGTCAGCTGAGGTATAGTTTAAAAGTAGTGGAAAGGACTCTTTCATGACTGTTAGACATCACAGATAGGGAGGAAGCTCTTCGTACCACATTTATGTGGCTTTCCACAACTCTTATTTCTGTTGCTTCCTATATATTTATATTTACATCGTGTACCAGACTGTCTTTCATCCAAGTAAAACTGCTTTTAGTGAAAATCTGTCTTCCTCCCAAATACTGTGCAGTAGCATCCCCAAGGTTTGCTTTCAGGCCTGAAAAGCAAGGTTCCCTGTATGCAATTGTGAGCACTATTTATAGCACAGGAGCTGGTTTTTAGTTTGGCTGAGGAAACAATTTTAGATGTTAGAAAATCATGAAAAATAAAATGTTGGTACCTCTTTTTCTTTTTAGTATGCACAATAAATCTTACTAGGATTGTATCTTCTATTGAACAGAGGTCGTGTCTTGCAGCAAGAAGTAGAATATTGGATCTTAATTGGAGAGCCCAGCAGAAAGCATCCAACAATACACTGTAAAAGGTATGTTACTTGGTGAGATGTAAAACAATGTTTTCTTTCAAAATATTTTGTAGTTCTCTACTCAGAGTCACAGAGTGACTTTTTAATTCTTTTGAATGGATATATATGTGTGTATGTATATGTATCTAACAGAAACAGATGCTGCTTTAGTGAGAAGCTTTGTGTTTTGAGGCTCAAGGCTGGTTCTGCAGTTTTATATCAGCTGTCAGAACATATGTGGGCTCCTGAAAGCCAAAGCCCCTATCTCTTGAGTGTGACACAGCTCACATTAGTCAGGAAGAAAAGATACCTCAGCTGTCTCTGGTCAAGCCAGTTGTCACTTACAGACTGCATGGCCCTTGGAGGACTTTACACTGGAGCTGAGGACATCGCAGGCTGTGCCTGGGCTGTGCACAGGATATTCTGCTGCTGCTGAGATCTCCTAGCTCAGGTGCAGGTACAACCTGTACTCTGTTGTGTTATTTGCTTATCTGTGCATTCAAACAGTACATTTATGATGAGGCTTGACTCATACAAAGTTGATGTCTAAACTAGACATACAGACTAGGAGAGCTAAAGGGTACTATGTAGAAATATCATGGATTAATTATATTTAATAATTTTTTTTGTCAGTGATGTGACTGTGTCAATAACTGCAAATACCTGGGTATTTTGGACTATGAGATTAAGTTCAATGAAATTAAAATCACATTATGCATGTGGTTACTGAGAAATGGCGTATTGTAGATCCCAAGGGTAGAACTTTGTCCTGTGGTATATTAGCTACAAATGGCACAGGAAAAGGTTTCTAAATATATAATAAAACTCTTTGTAATACTAATTTTGATTGTGGAGACATTCTTCCTCCTGCTGCACTCCCAATGAGAGTTGGCAGAAAGTTCTGTGCTTAAGGAAAGTGGGCAAAGGTTGGAGTAGAAATGCATTTTCTGAACTTGGAGGGTGGTGTTAAGAGAGAAACAGGTAGTTAGGTATTGATAGAAGTGAAAAGGTGATGTGCAGGTTTAAAGATGTCTGGAATATGAAAGTATTTGTTTCAGTTGGGCTGGAAGGAATTATGAATCTTTGAAAAGCTGAGTGAATGGGGAGTGATTGAATTGATAGTTTAGAATTAAACAAAATGGAGGAGTTAGTTATGATGAGAGCTGTCTGGTAAAAGCACATTTAGTGTGCGAAAAAAACCAAGGAATTGAACAAAATAATACAAAAGGGTAGGAGAGGTTTAAATCAAGAAAAGGCTAATGTTTCTCCATGCCTAAACCACACTTTGTTTCTTTCTTTCCCAAACTGATGAATTGGTAAGCATAAGGAATGTAACTAATGACTCATGGTGCTCTTACTCACTTTGGAAGGTGTTTCCCAAGAGCGGGAATAATCACTGTGAATGCTTTGATTTAAAGTGACACTTTTATATCTAGCTTGATATCTCTTAATACTGAGGCTTTCATAACTTTGCACATTCATTTATCTTCAAATCACTGGTAAGACTATTTAAAGCTACAGGTCTGTATTTGTGTGCATGTGTATGTGAGTCTTTGTGCTGCTGAGGTTTCATAAATGCCAGCTGAGTAGTAATGATTTTATTCTGTAGGTGGACAGATATTGTCACTGACCTAAACACTCAAAATCCAGAATATCTAGATATTCGACACCTAGAGAGAGGATTGCAACATCGAAAAACAAAGAAGGTAAGGTAAACTCAGTAAGGTGGGAGGAAACTCGTGGTAGGTTTTTGCAAACTTACTCATATTTCAGCACTGTAAGATAACTTCGCTAAAGAAACTCGTTCTGTTATGAAGTGTTGCTGAAGACAAAAGTATAATGTGGGTTCTTGCATACCAAAGTCATTTAGATTTACTTGCTGGGCAAGGTATAAAACATCAGTAGCTTGGCATATGCTAGGATGAACCAAGATATCTGTGTATACAGAATGTATTTGATCACAGTATTTAACTTTGTTGGTTTAAAATGTAGCTGCAGCAAGTATAGAAATGTTCTGCAGATGAATTATGGACCATTTGGGGTGTGACCCTCTAAAGACATTTGAGTGGGAAAGAAAGTACAATCAAGTAGGATCAGGCATAAAAGAATGCATGTGTCTCCCTTATGTGGAGTTACTGTCAAAGCATCTGGCTTTCTTTCCTATAGATAGGGCTGTATCTTATGGGTGGAGGATGTATTTGTAATTTGCAGATGGAAGTGTGTGAGAAATAATAGACTGAAGAGATGATTTCAGATGTGAAGATCCTATGGAAGACTGCGTCAGCAAGATTAGAATGGACCAGAACAGATTATTTCTGAGAAGGTAGCTAGAAAGTAAAAAAACACTAGCAGAAGATAAGTGATACTGGCCCATGAAAGATAAAATGGATAGCTTAAAAAGATCAAAAAGGTGAAAAAGAAAGCAGTAGTTGAATCTGGGAAACAATCAGAACTGATGGATGCAAGTTGTATATTTGTGTATATGGTTTTGTATTGTTTTGTTGTTTGTTGGGTTTTTTCCCTGGTTTGTGTGTTGTGGCACTTTTTGTTTGTTTTCTTTTTTAAAGTATTGTGTTACTTGTCAAAATGTTGATGTTAAGTATCTATTTATGTTAGAAATGTGCCTGTAGTGTACATTTAACAAAGAACCTTTTTTACTTTGATTAGGTTGGAGGAAATCTTCATTGCATCATTGCCTTTCAGAGACTTAACTGGCAAAGATTTGGTCCTTGGAATTTTCCATTTGGCAATGTTAGACAGAATAAACAATCCCAAACACAAGGACAAGGAATTTCCAAATCTGAGAGTGAAGACAATATATCTAAAAAACAACATGGACGACTGGGTCGATCTTTCAGTGCTAGCTTTCATCAAGAATCTATGTGGAAGAAATCTAATCTTCGGGAGAGGAGGAACAGTGGGTATCAGAGTTATAATGATTATGATGGAAATGATTAAAATTAACTTTAGATGATAGAGTTGATATATCAAAGTTAGTTTTAATCAAAGCTTATTAGGGATTTATTAGTCCTAGAACACATAAGAATAGAAATTATGGTATGAGATACAGCTTTATAATTATTAAATAAATATGTTGATATGGTTGCAATGGACGAGATCTGATGTATAAAGTGACAGATAAGCACAGATTGCTGTAATTTTGCAGAAGTGAATATGATAGCAAAATCAGTCATTTCTTTTGAAATAATTGTACTGTGTCCTGATCTGTGAAAACAAAAGAGCAGATTGAAATCAGTCAATGTAATAAACAGACTTCATTGAAAATATTTATTGTTCAAAAGCATGAAAAATTATGGTATGACTTTATAAAAAAGGGTTATTCTGAAAATGGTGTAAGGATAAAAGTAAACATTGCCTTTGTTTTAGCACTTCATTTTAGTAAGGCTGCCCATATCCAGTGCAAATGAAAAAAAAATCACATAGGTTAGAAAACCTCGTTGGATTTACAAAGAGAATGTACATTCTCCATTTAATTCCCATTAGACTTCTGTCAGTCAGATAATCATATCTTGTCAAGCAGGTCTCAGTTTCTTTTCCCTTATCTGGTTGCCTGTTTTTGACTGTTCTTAATCACCTGTTCGAGGATGGAACTTCTCTATTACTTTTGCTCTGTGGGTAAAGTGGCTGAATTCTTACCCTGGAGCCTCCTGAGAGCATGGACTCACTTAACACAAGCTTATGAAATTCAGTATTAAAAAGCTGCAATTACCATTAGCCAAATGAGCTAGCTGAACACTGTGTTCTGTTGGCAGTTCTTTTCCTTGTTCAGTCTTAATATCTCTGTCCTTTTTCTGCTGCTCTTTTCATTTTGTGTGAAGGGGATGCAAGTGCTGAAAACTGCTGGCAGCCCCGATGATATACCTCTCAGCCAGTACACAATTCAAGCTTTTTCAGGTGTCCCAGGTGAAGTCTTTTTTTTTTTTTTTCTTTTTTTCTTTCCCTGATTAATCCAGTTATTTGCCCAAACACATCTCAACAGTTGTATTGTTCTCTGTACAAATGTTCATACCTGCTCAAGGATTAATTTTTTGACATAAAAAGATTTGTCATGGAATGCAGGGGTTTTGTAGGTTGCTGCTTTTGTTAACCAAAAATGGGAGACTTTTAGACTTTTGTTCATTCAATAAAATTTGTTTTCTATCTTCTTGTTTGCTTTTCATTTGTCATGGAAATGATGGCCCTGCATTTAGTGAGGTCTTCAGCAAAGTAGGTGAGCGACTCATCAGAGTTGCAACTACTGCTTAGCAAAGTAGGTAGGATCTCTTGAGTCATGAAAAGAGTGCAGTCCCTGTGACTTCTAATATTTAATTTCTCTAACTCTGCAGCCTCATGACTGAACAAAACTCATAGGTTTTGAAACTTTATTTTCCAGATGAACTATTTTCAGACCCTGTTTTTGCAAGCTGAGTTTGGACCGAGGACTCAGCTTTGTTTAGAGTACTTGAGCTGTGTTCTACTTTAGGAGATTTAGGATTTACATAGCCAGAGTTACATGTGTGTCTCGTAACGTTTGCTTGATAATGATAGTTGCACCGAGAAACAGGGTTTCTCCTCTAATGGCAGCTGGCTGCTCTGCTTAAGTAAGTTGTGATAAAATTCTGACTTTACGGTTATTTTGCTCTTGGGTTGGAGACTGTCACACTTCATCCACGGAGTACGTAGTATATGGATTTTTCCAGCGTTAGCAGGAGCCAGGTGCATATCCTTGGAGTTGTGCTGCAAGGAGCTTTCCCTAGGGATTCCCGGGTGGTGGGGTGCATGCAGTGAGGGACACTGGAGCTGTGGTCGGGGCAGAACAGAGAGAGCACAGGCTGCAGGGGAAATCATGGTCGGGGGTGGGAAAAATAGGTCTGCTTTTGTTCTGCATTGTGGGATTTTGTTCTGGGACGGGAGACTTCGTTCTCCAACCAGAGAAGGGCGATAGAGCTGGTAAAGGGTCTGGAGCACACGTCCTGTGAGGAGCAACTGAGGGAGCTGGCGTTGTCTAGCCTGGAGAAGAGGAGGCTCGGGGGTGACCTTATCACTCTACAACCACCTGACTGGAGGCTGTAGCCAGGCGGGGCTCGGCCTCTTCACCCAGGTGACAAGCTACCGGATGAGAGGACACGGCCTCGAGATGCACCAGGTCAGATTTAGGCTGGACATAAGGGAATTTCTTCACAGGGTGATTAGATACTGGAAGGGACTGCCCAGGGAGCTGGTGCAGTCACCGTCCCTGGAGTGTTTAAGGAAAAACTGGACCTGGGACTTAGATCATGGTTTAGTTGACAAAGGGACGTTCGGTCACAGATTGGACTCGATGATCTCAGAGACCTAATGGATTCTGTTATTCTCTGCTGTTTGGTACTAGGCTCTGCTCCGGGCAGCCGAGGAGCCCACCGGCCTCAGGAAGCGCGGTGTTCCCGTAGTTGGGAGAACGGGCGGTGGGAGGTGCCCAGCCCCGGTGTGCGGGGCGGGCTGTGGGCGGCCTGTGGGCGGCCGCTCCCGGGCCGGGCCCTGCGCCGGCTCCGCCCCGCGCACTGCCATTCCCGGCTGCCCGCGGGGCCGGGCTGGGCGGGGCTTGCGCTCGGTGTGCGGGGAGGCTGCGGATGGTGGGTCCTTCCGCGTCCCTTCTTGTCCTTTCCGCGTCCCTTCCGCGTCCCTTCCGCGTCCCTTCCGCGTCGCTGCGCCAGGATCTGCTCCCGCCGCAGGTCCAGGACCGCGTCCCCCGCCTGTTCCTGCCCCTGTCCCTGTTCCTACCCCTGGCTGTCCCGGCCCGAGCGGCTGCCTCGTTATTTCTGTTTGAATTAATAAAGCAGTCGCGGGCCGTGTAGTCTTTAGGTTATTCCTTCTTTTGTGCCTCACAGATTTTCTCTCAAAGCAGCTGAGAAAGGACAATGGGAGTTCAAGGACTTTGGAAGCTGCTTGAATGCACCGGGAGACCCATAAACCCAGAAACGCTGGAAGGGAAAATTCTTGCTGTTGGTATCCTTTAAAAGTAAAGCTGGGGAACCGAAGTTGCAAGGGAGATTATTTTAACTATTTCCCTTATTTATAAGTGATATTATTATTATTATTATTAATATTATTGTTGTTATTATTATTATTATTATTATTATTACATTTAAATTGCCAACGTTTTGGTAAGTGGGCGTTTTACTTTATAATATGTGAAATACTAAGCTCTCTTATTTTCATCTTTTGAAAAATAGACTTTTTTTTAACAGGTTACTTATACAAGTGTTGGACTATAGAATTTTGTGCTTTATAAATAAATGTGCTGCTCTCGGTAGGACTGCAAGATGAAAAAGTTTTATACTTATGCATCAGCTTTCCTATCCTGTATACTTGGTTAAATGCTGGAAAGATGTGGAAGGAAGTTACCCTTCATTTGCCTGTAAAAATATCTGGGGAGGTATTTGCTGCACTTTTGCTTCCACTATGCTTTTTGTGCAAGGCAATGGGGGCAATGATTTGTTCTTCTTCCAAGTTCATATTATTATTTGGATAATTTCATATCATTATTTGGATAATCTCGGTTTTGATAAGACAAGCCTGGAGCCGTGGGCAAAACCCACTCAGTCAAATCTGTGCACTTTATAGGAACTCCCAATGTGGTATATGTATAAGAGAGCAAAGTTTTTCTTCTCAACGGTTCTTTAAGATATCAGTATTTGGTTGAACCAAGCAATAAAGGGAGTCAGAGATCGTGGTGGTGTTTCTGTACGGAATGCTCACCTCCTCACTCTGTTCCATCGACTCTGCAAGTTACTGTTCTTCCGGATTCGACCCGTCTTTGTTTTTGATGGAGAGGCACCTCTTCTGAAGAGACAAACCTTGGTAAGTACCTTTCTGAGTCACTGGAACGCAAAAGAGGATGTATGTCTGCTGATAGTAAGTAGCCATTTTCAGTGTCCTTCCTGTTGTTCTGCTTATGCTTCTGAGCTGTGGGGATGGGAGATTGAAGTCCACTGTTCTGCAGGTATCTTTTGCACTCCCAGCCTGGGTTAGCTCTTGGAGCATGCAGCAGCTCTCTTTTGATATAGGCAGGGTTGATTTGCATAGGAGCCAAGTTGCAGAGAAATAGGTGATGACACAAGCCTGGCTTGTGCTCCAGAATGGACCTGAACTCAGCTCTGCAGGCATTTGTACCCAGAAGCTGAAAGCTATTCCTGAGTCTCACAGAGGAAATGGACATAGATTTAGAGGCTCTGAAGGCTCTGTCTTCTTTGTTGTAGGATGCGTTAGGAGTAGCTCCTAGGCTCAGCATACAAAATTTTAACAGGGATTCACTGGATGTGCTTCTTCAGCATCCAGCAAAATCTTGTTGGTGTTAATCTTATTTTCATAGGCTAAGCGAAGACAAAGAAAGGAAACTGCCTTCAGTGATTCCAGGAAAACTGCAGAGAAACTCTTGAAAACACTTTTGAAGAGACACGTTATCAAAACTGCTCTTGCAGGCAAAAGGCAAGAATAAGTGACAGTAAGTCCCTTGTTTATGAGTGACAGTAAGTCTTTTTGAAGCTGTTAATTGCGTTTTGGTTTTTTCTTTTTTTTTCCCTAAGCAATGAAGCCTTGCCCAGTATTACACAAGTTCGAAGAGAAGGAATTGATGATATGTATGCATTGCCTGCTTTAGAGGATGAAGAGAAGAATAGGTAGGTAGAATTAAGAAAAATAGCTTAAATGGCTTTTAATAAACTCAGATAAAAGTATAAACTACATTTTTTGATGCTGATGAAAGGCCTTTGGTCTATGAGACACTGTAATATATATATATATACACATATATATATATATACACACACATATATATATATAAAGTATATTTCTTTAATTTATATTTTATTTCAGTTTCTTTTTGGATACAGAAGCCTTCTAGTTATTTATGGGAAAGTAAGAGAAGAAGCTTTCAGCCCACAGATTAAATTTCTACACTGGATTCATGTTTAAGGATGAAAGTTCTGCCTCAGTCTCTGTGGCAGTGTCTCTACAACTAAATGGGACTGACTGATGGTTCAAGCTTGGGTGGCTGCTGCCTGTGTGGCAGCTTGATTCTGTGTTGTGTTGATGTGTTCAGCAGAGGCAGGCTTTGTCTGTGCTTGTCTGTACTTGTCACACCTGTGACATCTTCTTAAGTAACACCGAGTGAGAACGTGAAGCTGCCTTTTGGGTCACTCTTGGCACATCTGTACTTTTATATACTTCAAATGCTGGCCAAGTAAGAATTGCATCATGATCTAAACAGCGGCAGTTGTCTCCATCTAGTTTTAACTGGCATAAGTTTGCCTTCTTACTTTCTGTTCAGCTCTTTTTGACCTGTGTATGTATTTGTATGTGTGTTTGTGTATATATATATATACATATATATACATGTGTGATGCTGTGAATTTTTGTACTTAACCAGTGAAGGGATGACTAATGTCTTTTTGCTTAAAATAGAAACTCTCTTTTCCTGGGTAAATGTCTTCACGTTTTGTTTTCTCTTTGTGATTTTTAGCTCAGAGGAGGAGGAAGAAAGAGAATGGCAAATGAGAATGAGCCAAAGAAAGATGTTGCAAGTAAGTGCAACCTAGTTGCCTTGTTACTGTGAACAATCCTCTCATTCAGTTACTATGCTTAAAAGACAAACAAAAAGCTTAAAAAATCCAGTTGTTTGGAGATACAGATCTTACTATAGCATTACTTATAAGCAAACAAGTTTATTTTCAGTGCTCTAAGAATTCCTGTTAATGAGGAAATATAGATGTAATTTCTCCACTAGAATACAACAGAACAGAAAATTCTTATGTTATCCTTTCTTTTTCTTTTTACTGCTTTCTCTGAACATGTGGAGAAGACATTGCTTTTTGTAACAGTGCAGATGAAATGCATGCATTTGTGCACATGTGTATGCACGTAAAAGCATATTTAACAAAATTCCTGTGCTTCTCCAAATATGAACTGGTGTCGAAGCACTTCAGTCCTTGAGTTTTCACAGATAAAATCTGTCTTTGCTTCTGATATGCTGATCTGATAGGAAGAGGAGAAGAGAAAAATATAAACTAAGAAGAAGACATAATAAATAATAAAATTATCTCTACTTTCATCAATAGAAAAAAAAGAAAAAAACAATCTTTCCAAGAGTTTATCTTTGAAGCAGTTCTCATTCAGAAGGAAAACCTCTTTAGAAGGATAAAGTTGGAGTAGCTGAGGCTATATGACCTGCTTCTGTGATTTATACTATGTATCTTTTTGTAAAAAGAATGAAACCAAGTTTCTCTGTATAGTGTACATCAATAATGAGGTACTTAACCTTATTTAATTACATAGCAGTTACTTCTTTTTTCTTGTTTTCCTCACCATATGGGAAGTAACAACAAAGTTCTTGTGGTTTTTTTTTTTTGGTCTTTTTTGGGATGACGCTCTAAATATTTTATTATTTTTGTTGTGCTTTAATAAAAAATATGTATTGTTGTTTTCATTTTTATAGGAGCAGTTATGTGCAAATCCTTATTCTGTAGATATTGAATCAGAAGATTTCCACAAGCTGCCTCCAGAAATAAAACATGAGATCTTGACTGATATTAAGGAACTTACAAAGCGAAGAAGAACATTATTTGAAGCAATGCCAGAGGTAATATTTAAAATAGCTTTCAGGGCATCAGAATGGAGCTATTGCCATTAATGCAGATGAAGAAAGAGTACTACATCTGGAAAAATTTACGCCCTGGACTATTTAATAAGAGATGTTACCTTGAGGAGAAAAAAAATCCGGTGAGATAATGACTCTTAACAGCCTTATCTCTTGATTTCCACTAAAATTAACAGAGCTAATTCCGTTTGGCAAAAATGTTACAAATCATGCTGTGTTTCATGCCTCATCAGCGTGATGCCCAAGATTGCATCACATGCTACTGGTGTGGATGAACCAGGCAGAATGAACACAGCTTCGATTCCAAACCCTGAGGTTGTTAGAGGCGCTGGCAGCTGGGAAAAGGCTGTTGTAACTTAGGCAGATGTTTTGAAGCTGTTCAGAGACAAATGGGGAATCCTATAGGGCCACTTCTACAGTGAGATCTTGAAAGTGCAATATATATCCGATCAAATGATGGCTTGTGTCCAAACGTAAGCTAAGAACCATCATTTTAAAATGATCCACATGTGGATTCTCTTTTAATTGCTTTTTTTTTTTAAGGTGGGGATGAACTCTGATAACTGGCTAAGTTTTGTTGGTCACAAAATGGAGATCTCATGTTTAGCCAGCACTCAGAACTACTGGTACCTTTTAGAATTATTGTGTGTTGCCAGTATAGTATTGCTGTTGCTTGGGAGTGCAGCAGCCAGTGAAGGACAAATGTTAGCTGCTTAAAGGAACTCTTGAAAGAACTACCACGCTCTTCCAGAGTGTTGGAAATGAACTTGCTTAAAAGGGGTGTTTTATTTCAATTGACTTGTTTGTTTTGTTTTGTTTTTTTGTTCTGGTTTTTTTTTTTTTTGAGGACTCTGATGACTTTTCCCAGTACCAGCTTAGGGGTTTGCTTAAAAAAAGCAACCTCAATCGGTGCATAGAAAATGTACAAAAAGAAATGAATCAACAGCACTCAGGTGAAATCCAAACACAATATGAAAATGAAGGTGGTTTTGTGAAAGAAGTGGAATCAAGGAGGGTGGTCTCTGAAGAGACTTCTCACTATATTCTGATAAAGGGTATGTCAGGTCTTAATTTTGTAAAACCTGTTGTTTGGAGTGTGTGCTCAGCAACTGGCAGTTTTAAGAAAAAACCTCAGTATTGTTTGTTGGTGCATGTAGCCAGTACTATGTATGAAATGTGCATTACTGTTATACGTCATTAACTGTGATCTGTAAACCTGTAGAAAAGTGGTTTATTAATCTTTATATAATGACGTTCATTATGTAAAATGGAATGTTATTATAAAGCAGTATTTTTCAACACAAAACTTTCTTCCAGGTATTCAAGCAAAAGAAGCTATGAGTAGAGACATGGAAACTACTGCAGGACCCTCATCAAAAATGCATGAATTGCCTAAATTAAGTAAAATCAATGAACCTCCTGCTAATGCAAAGCTGGCTGCGTCTGACGCGATGCAGACAGAGAAAGATGACAGTGAAGTGGCAGCACCCCCCTCTCCTCGGACTTTGCTTGCTATCCAGGCAGCCATGGTAGAAAGCAGCTCAGAAGAAGAACTGGACGCAGGACAATTGAATGTGGACCAATTTGTATCAGAGGAAGGCAGTGTGTCCCCAAGAACACTGCGGGCAATTCAGCAAGCTCTGAGTGAAGATGATAAAAGGGAGGAAGTTGTTACTGCTACAGCTGATGGAGTGCTGTCAGAAAGACCAGAAGTGAAGGATTTTCTGCTTAGTAGCTCAGATGAGGAAGAGCAGATTGCTGAAGTTAAGGAGGGAAAAAACATTCCTACAGCTACAATTCATTCATCAATCCAAGTGACTATGGAAAATGCTGAATTTAAACAGAAGAGTCAGGAGTTGGAAAAAAGTCATGTTACACCCAAAGAAAATGGTAGATCCAGAGATGAAAATTATTCTGCTATTGAAAATACTAGAAAAGGCAGTGAAGATATAGACAAAGAAGAAAATGATTCAGAAAATCATATTGCATCCAAGGACGTTGGTATATCCATAGCTGGAACTTATACTGACAATACTATAAAAGACTCAGAAGTTGTAGACAAGGAAGAAAATGGTTCCAAAAATCATATTTCACCAAATGATACCAGTGTATCCAGAGCTGAAAATGATTCTTATATTGATAGTACTGGAAAAGGCAAAGAAGACTTAGACAAAGAAAAAAATGGTTCCAAAATAGACTTAAATTCTCTGGGAGATAAGGGTATGAATTTGTGTGTGCAGAAGCCAAGCTATTCTCCTGTGCAAGCTAGTATAGAGGCTTTGATTCATGCTGAAAAAACAGACCTTTCTAAAAATGAGGAAAACTTGAAAATTTCTGAAAATACAGGGGAAGTAAGTTCGCAAACAGAGGAGAATGTATCTGAGGATATTAGATTTTTTCCAGAAACGAGAGATCCTGAGGAGGAAAGAGAAGGGATATCACAGTCCGAAGACAGTGATTCTGATGGTATGTGCTTTTTAATTGTGTAAAAAGATGAAAAAATAAATAGGACAGTATTGTATTTGTAGTCAGTGGAATGTAACCTTTTCTCCTAGTAAGAAATGCTCTAAAGTACATCTACTCCCAGATATGTAGGAGGCAAGAAGAAAACCTGAGCTATGTTTTTCCCCTTGGTGTCACATTTTATCATTGAAACCTGAGTATAGAATATGGAGAGTCAGGAAAGCATGTTGTATACGTTGAACTTAACTGGTGTATTAACAGTCAGCCGCTTGGTTTATGTAATTTCACAATCCTTATTTTTATGTGCTGCATATAAAAAAAAGGGTCACTGCCCAAGTTAAAAATGTGTACAAGTCTCTATTTTCCTTTGATAGGAAGCTTTATTGAAGTGGATGCTGAAATCAGTAATGAGGCTGAGTTTCCTACTAAATATGATGAAAAATTGGGTGATGAAACAGCACTTCCAGAAGTGGAGACAGACAGACCTGATGTTGTCACACAGGACTTGCTGAAGGAGTCTGATGAAGTGCAGTTGGGAAACACTCAGAATGCTGAAGGAGAAGCTGATGGGAAAGATGCAGTGGATGAGTGGCAAGACATCAATTTGGTAACTCCTTGTTTCTTGTTTTGAGCTTGTAATGGAGTGCTTTGTCTGCAACTAGTTGCAAAGGAAAACTATTGGACAGCTTCTTACTGTTTCATTGTTTTCTCACATATGTATCTAATCGTATGGGAACTGATCTTCCTTTAAAGATCTCTCTCCCTAAAATCAAAGGAAAACTTCAAGGTTTTAGCACATTGATGACTAGACCAACCTCTGGTCTTACAATTTGCTACATTAGAGAAGCTATAATAACTTCCTAGTGTGAATTGATGGAACATACGCTACTAGACTAATTGTAGCTGGAGACGTAGTGCTTTGCTTTTCTAAGTATGCCTGAATTGTTGAAATAATAAAAATCTTGGTTTTTATTTTCAGGAAGAACTAGAAGAATTAGAAAAGGACCTTTCTGCTGAGCAGAATACGCTTCAGTCTCAAAAACAGCAGCAGGAACGTGTTGCCGCTTCTGTAACAGGACAGATGTTCTTGGAAAGCCAGGTACTATTTCTTGAATCATTTTGCTTTGTTTCCTTCCTCCACCCAGTCATTTACTCAAAAGCTGTTAGTAATTTTGCTTAGTTATAGGTCACCTTTTTTCCTCTTGGGAGGTTGTTTTCTTCAGTTTGCTTGACTTTAAATATTGAAAGTGTTGAGGTAATCTTCAATTCCAACAATTTTAAATACGTGTTATAACATTATAAAATAATAATATAGTTATGGATAAGTCAGTATATCTTTTAAGCACCAACTTTTAAAGGTTGGGCCAGTTTGGTCTTTGCCTGTTTTTGTGAAAGGTGCAAAATGAACAAAAATATTAGGAAGCTATATTCAGCAGCAAAGAATTGATGCGGTTTGTGTGTTAGGTAAACTGTGATTTCTCCTAGGGATTAGAAGGTAAAAAATGCCGAGAAGTCTCTATAGTTTATGCCCTGAGCAAGCAATTAGAACCAGTAATGCCTGAATAAGCCTGTTAGTTCTGTGTCAGTGTTTCAAGGTTTAATACAGTGTGTTTGGGTTAACATACCCAAAATATATTAGACTAGTGATAGTGTCTGTGATGTAATAAACTTATGCTAACAAATTAATGCTGAGAAATATGTAAATGCTTGTATTTTTTTTCCTTAATGGAACAGTTTAGGTAGTTTTAAGATGATATTTTAATCTTGGTTAAATATTTGCACGTACTTGTTTCTTCAGGTGAGTTTTTTAAAGGCCGATAGGTAGCTTTTGTAATATTACATGCCATATAATTGTAGGCACACCCTTATAACTGTAAGTCTTTTGATCTTGTGCTTTTATTCTTAATTACAGTAAAAATATAAAGTCTTAAGACTGATTCTATCAAGCCTCAAAAGCCATCTGAGTGAAGAACATAATCCAAACTTGTGTAATTAGCACAAGTCTGTAAACCTAGTGCGTGTGGGATATTTAACTGAGGTTACGTAATGTATCCCATAAAAGCAAAAATGCATCAAAATAGAGGCATATCGAAACACTATCCAAGGAATGATTAGTCTTCCCACTGTTCCCTGCTTGATATGAACATTTCTCATATGTTTCATACTACTTTGTTAGATAAAGTGATGACCAAATCTTTTTTTAAATATGAATATTTTTATTTGACTTTTTTTATTTAATCTGCATCTTTCATGGAGCCCATGTAGTTGTAATGCATGGAGTTTTCTCCTTGCTGTGCAAAACAATACTTAAGTATGCTTGTGTAATTAAGATGGCAGATTCTCAAACTGTGGTAAAAGTGTGCTCAAGTAGTGCTTGACTTCTATGGCACTGTCTGCCTGAGAGGAGCTGAGTGGGAATTCCCCCTTGACTTAACTGAGCTTGGCACTTTTAGCCAGAAGTTTAAGGCTTGTTGTCAAATACTAAATAACTCCCAAGTGTGAATCTAGCAGTTCTGAGTCAAGCAGAAGTATATTAGAAGTTAATTCTTTAGATGAGTTATTAACTGTTTTCCTTCCATTCCACAGGAGCTCCTCCGTCTGTTTGGCATTCCATATATTGAAGCTCCGATGGAGGCAGAGGCACAGTGTGCCGTATTGGACCTTACTGATCAGACCTCTGGGACAATCACCGATGACAGTGATGTTTGGTTGTTTGGTGCACGACATGTTTATAAAAATTTCTTCAGTCAGGACAAATATGTAGAATATTATCAATATGTTGACTTTCAGAACCAGCTAGGTAAGCCTCAGGTATTGATTTGTTAAGCACAGTCTTTAATAAGACAGCTCCATCATCTGTCTCTTTGAAATTGTATTTTCTACAGAATTTTGTGTCTCTTATTACAATGTCTGTTCTTTGGAGAATGTCTAAAGCCATTCAGCTAGGTTGCTGTTTTATTGCCAGATGACCTCCCTGAATTTGCAGACACCTGCATTTAATATACTGAGTTAGTGTGCTGATCATCAAGGCTGGAGATATGAACTATTACACCAGTTTCTGGGTAAATGTTAGCATGACTTTTCTGATATGATGGGAAAATTATATTCTGATGTCATCAGATTGTTAGTCTTATGGAAACGGAAGTTAGTTTTGGACATACTGAGATGTAATACACTAAAAGAGGATCTGGAATTTGTGTAAAACATTTTTCATGTAGTTGACATTGACATTCTTTTCTTCCTTCAGATTGCTCTTGAGCTAGTCTAATCAAATTGTTGCCAGTTTTGTTGAACTACTAAGCTTCAGGGCCACATAGAGTATTAGGCAAAATATGAGCTAATTTAAACTTGTTATTATGTATTGAGCAGAACTCTTAAAATCAGTTTTGACATTTTCAATTTGAGGAGCTATAGACTTCGAAATAGTATTTTAATGTCTTTAGCATGTAAAATTTCATAACATTTTTATGTGGTGAAAAATGTAGCTTTGGTTTCTTCCAGCAAATTGAATGAAATATTTTTCCCCTACTTAATTATGCTACTGTAGCTTAATTGGAAAGGATTGCTGTAAAAGCATGTCTGTGATTTTTAACTGGTTTTAATGTGATAAGCCAAATCTTTTATGTATTTATTGGGAAAAAATAGTCATCATCAGTCTTTATGTCACATTTCTCTGGAGTCTTGTGCTCCTCCTTTTTTCCCATGCATTGCAGAAATTCTTCTTTCTGGACAGCTGATGGATATTGTGACTAGCATGATGATGGTCTTGCTTTGTGTGTTTAGACTCACATTCCTCCTTTTCTGTGTGGAATTTTAAAAAAGTTTTTTTTTCAAATCTAAACTCTTGAAGCTGACTAAAAATCAGTCTGGTTGCCTCAGACCTTACAGCTATCAAATAGAAATGGTCAGCTGAGTTCTTCCTTCTTTCTGGCTGTTTCACAGGCTCTTCTGGTCTACTTAGTACTCTACCAGCACGGAGCAAAAGGCTCCCAGTTGGGGAACACTTCTTGGAAGCAGAGGCATTGATATTATGGGCTAGAATTCAACCAGAATGTTTTTATTTGATTCTGGCATTACTAAATTCAAGTCAGCATTAGATGAGAACAGGACAGTAACTGGATTAAATTAATGTAAAAAAAACCAACTCTTAACAATCCCGAATTTTGAAATGACAGAATCACAGAATTATTTAGGTTGGAAAAGACCTCTGAGATCATTGAGTCCAGTGTTTGTCTGATCCCCACCTTGTCAACTAGACCATGGCACTGAGTGCCACATCCAGTTGTTTCTTGAACGCTTCCAGGGATGGTAACTCCACCACCTCACTGCACAGCCCATTCTAATGTATAACAATCATTTCCATGAAAAAATTCCTCCTGATGTTCAATGTAACATTTTCATTTTGGCAAGATGTATTTGCCAAGTTAGCACAATTATTGGTGCTTGAGCTAGCAGGAGCATATTGATACTGCTCCAAAATATAATTTAGCAAATTCTGATGTTGAATTAAATATAATTTTATAGAGTTAATACCTTTGTGTTCCTTTCAGTTTTTGCCTTTCAGATAATATTTTTTAATTTGTAAGATAATAAATGCTGAATCCACACACTTTCTTTTTCAGGGTTGGATAGAAGCAAGCTAATTAATTTGGCATACTTGCTTGGAAGTGACTACACTGAGGGCATCCCAAATGTTGGCTTTGTAACAGCGATGGAGATTTTAAATGAATTTCCTGGGCATGGCTTGGAACCTCTCTTAAAATTCGCGTATGTTTTGTCATGTTTTGCTTTTTCGCATCTCCATGTTGCGATTATTAGTGAATATGCTTTTCTGATGCTTAAGGCAGGTAGGGTGTGGGCAAGAACAAGACTTGAAGAGGGCCAAGACAGCTGTATTGGCAATGGCAAGGATAGTTAGAAGTCTTTTTTTTCCCTTTCTTTTCCTTGCATACCAAAAAACGTCCAAAAATTATCGTGTGTGGAAAAACCTCTGCAGGTGAGGCTGAAGGTGGGGTCTTCTGCTTATGGGGAATCCAGGAGATGTTTGCTACTGTGGCTTACGATGGCTGTATTTAATGTGTATGTTTTGTCTTTTCTACTTTCCAGATTGTTTGTCCCTTTGGCCATCCTTCATTTGGAAATTTTCTACCTCATCTCTTGTAGTAACTGAAGTAGGGAGACTAAGGCTATTGAAATTAGCATGGTGGCTCTTGATATTTCAAATTTTATTTTATGAGGCAAATTAATAATTTTCTCTGTTTTTCAGTGAGTGGTGGAATGAGGCTCAAAAGAATAAGAAACTGAGGCCTAATCCACATGATACCAAGGTCAAGAAGAAACTGCGGGAGCTGCAGCTTTATTCAGGTTTCCCAAATCCAGCCGTGGCAGAAGCATACCTGAAGCCTGTTGTAGATGAGTCAAGGGGTTCGTTCACCTGGGGAAAGCCCGATGTAGAGCAGATCAGAGAATATCCTTTTACTTGTTAGGTAGAAGTACTCAAAGTTCAGAGGGAGTCAGTAATGGAGTGTCAAGTTCTTAACATCTCTTTGTTGTGAGGGGCCCCAAGCGCTATCTGCATGTCCTCCCCTAAAATGACACCAGCTCTGGAATGGAAGGGAATGCAGCCATGCATGCGTGGCACTCAGGGCTGCTCTGCCCTCCTGAGAGAGTGGGCTGCCTCATTTTGCGTGCATGGAGAACCTTGTAGCTGAACTTACCAGTTTGTTGTGATGGTGTATTTCTGTAACTGCCCTGTGCCTGTTTCTCGGCTTAGAGTGGGATTTTTTGCACACTCCCTATATATGTTTGCCATTTCTCACAAATAAGTGTCAAAGCCTAGACAGAAATGGTGTTTCAGTCTGTACTTTATCCCTAGTTATTCCCTGCATTTCTTCCAGTAATGTCTACTTTTTGCTTCTGTTGCAGTCTGAGCTGCAGCTAACTGTTGAAAAGTAGATGGCAATGAATGCAGAGCTAATAGTGTTTTAAACAGTAAATTAAACTTCCAGTGGGTGCAAGTGTAAAAATAAGGTTTATTTATGGGCAATACCATTTAGCCAAAAAAAGTTTTGTCTTCACTGAGACATGCTTTTAGAAAGGTTGATATTAGAGAAAAAGTTCTGCAACTAATGGAGATGTAGCAGCGTGATTGTGATACGTTGTTTTAACCGAGAGTCTTTTGTTTGATTTTGTAGTAGAAAAAGCAAGTGGAGCAACTTTCCTCCAGACATTGTTTACTTAAGAAATTTTTATTTTATGTGTTTACGAAATACCAGTAATAGCCATTTTGTAAACTTCCTTAACTTCCTGCACGTTCTGCAAGGATCACTTTGGCTGGACTACGACAAAGATAGATGGAATCCTTTTGCCTGTAATGAAACAGCTGAACTTGCAGCAGGTGAAGTAAAAACCTACCTGTAGTTTAAGGGTAACTGGAAAATTGTAAGAGAAGCATTTGAAAAAGAACAGCAAGGCTTTGAAGTAAAATATTTTTCTCAGAAGCTGGGCTTTGGTTTTTAATCTTTTTGTGTATTGATTTTTTTAAAGTTACTAAGCTTGCTTCTCTAGACTTCATTTCTGTATGATTTGAGTGTACTGTGAAGGACTCTGCATAATTTCAATTGTTGGTTTCAACTATCAAGCACCTATCTCAAGTCCAGGCTGCTGTTTGTTCTGGACATAGTGGAAGCTACAGGTACCTCAAGCAATTTTAGTACTTCTAGAAAACAGTGTGCTGTCTCTAAAAAGTATTTATAAAAGTGTCCCTGAAATTTTGGTAAAGTGATACTGTGCATTTGATGCTGTACACATCCTTTGAGGAGGAGTGCAGACTGAACTGCTGAGCCCATTAATAATATTACTCTAATTTCCAAATAAATGTTCTGTCAACTTTAATAACACTTGAAAGTGAATGGTGATGCCTGCTGTGATAGCTGTCAAAGTGGGTTGTAAAATTGATCCCCAATATCAGGTTCTTTTCTCCTTTTGCCATACACAAGATGGATACATTGTCTAAACCAGTGTTCTAGGTTCTTTGTATCACTGAAAGGAGCAAAAGCCCTGTAGTTAAATACGTATACTTTCAGGTTGACTGGAATATCCTTTGGAAGTATCTGTCTCTCAGACGTTTTTAGGGAAAAGGTAGACAACTGGCTTAGTCTATACAAAAAGCCTAGTTCTGGTTGAACAGCGCAAATCCATGCTGTGTGACGACTACTGCTTCTACTCTTCAGTCTTTATACTGTAGCAGCATGTGGTGCAATGAACTTGAGTCAAAAGCCTGCGTGTTCTTGCACTTGCAGGCACATATGTGAAGTGCACTTACAGCATTTACTTAGTAAACATTCTGCTTTAACAGCTGGAAGCTAAGGATGTGTTTGTAAGGACATACTTAAGAGCACTACAGAGATTCTCTGTGTTAGGGTTGACAATAGCAACGTATGTCTAATCATCAGCAGCACAATATTTATGAAATCTCACTGGAGTTTGCTAATTATTAATTTCTGTAAAGGTTCTTGTTGCCTAATTTATTATAAAGTATGGGTATTACTGTAATGATGCATCTTATTGTTCACATCTATGTGCATATGTATTAATTTCATTAGTCCTTTGTCCTGCTTCAGTTTTGGTTGCTTTATAGTATAGCTAACAACTGAACTCCCATCACAAAAACATCCAACTGTGTTTCTATTTTATTTTTGATAGACTCAGCTTCGAATTGATTCATTCTTCAGACTAGAACAGCATGAAAAACAAGCTATTAAAAGTCAGAGACTGCGCAGAGCTGTGACTTGTCTGAAGAGAAAGGAAAAAGAAGCAGACGATGAAGTTCAAGACACAGCCACTGCTGGTACAGAGGTGGAACCTAAAGAGCCTGGGAAAAGGAAAGGGGGAGGTACCGCGGGCGGTGCAAATCAAGCTGCGGCAACGAAAGTACAGAGTGGAAAGAGAAGAAAACATTCAGATTCCAGAAAAGAATTTTTATATGGAGGTGGTTTTGTTGGAAGTTTGCACCTTTCAGAAACTTCTAGTGACTCCTCAGTGGAGGGATCTGAAGGCAGAGATTTAGGCAAGAGCGAAAGGAGGAAAAACATGTCTGCAACAGAGACAGCAGACCATAAAGAGAAAAAAGAGTGCAGTAGCTCAAGTGAGGATGAAAACTTGGGAAATGTAGTTATGGTGACTGCCAAACCTGTGTTTGAAGGCAGAAAAAAGAAACTGCGGAGCAGGAGAGGAAGAAGAAATAAAATATCTTAAAGAAAAAAATATTTAAAAAGAGAGACTGTGTGTGATTTTTCTGACTTGAGCTTTGTAAATATGCTAATGATTTTTTAATAAAATATAATAAATTATCCCTATTTGTAATGCATTTTGTCACACATTTTCTGTCCAGAACTTAAATAGAAGCAATTCCAAACAATGAAAACACTCATTTTAGCAAATTTACTCAGGAAGACCTAGATTGGACCTGATGGAAGTTTCCCGGTTTCAGATTTTAAAATTGAGCCAAAACATATTGGAATGTTCATTTATTTGCATTCTAATTGAGTTGATAGAGCTGTTAAAATCACCTGCAATCTCTTCCTTCCTTAACTTTAAATTTAAATGAAATTCTGAACATTACTTGGGTTATTTCTAGGTGTTGCGAGAAGTAAAATAAGTTCAAATTTTTTGCTTTTCTTCTTTCCTTCTAAGGAAAGAAGTCTAAGCCTGTCCTGAAAGTTTTGTGCCCAAAGTAATGTTTTTTATTGAAGGAAGATCATGCAAACCCTCAAAAAATCTCAAGGAAAAACACGCAGTACAGTAAGTCCTTCTATAATCTGATGTTCAGTAATTGTTTATGTTCTGAATGTAAAACACATTTCTAGATTTGGAGTTGTATGTGTCCAAAGCCATTTGTTTACAAAGGTGATGTTCAGAGGTATGTACTGGTTGCAGCACTCACACTGGATTAATTTGTGAGGGACAATGTGAAGTTCAGACTTCTTACATGCCTCACTTCTCTGAATATAGAATTTATTTCTAGCTCCTGTGGTTTTAGGAGGAAAAGCACAGAATTCTACCCATCTTACTTGTGTCACATTTTAGTCCTTCTTGCCTTTTTTTTTTCTTCTCATTTGATATTTCTACTGCATTTCTCATTGTGTCGTTATTTAAAATACAAGTCTATACATTAAAGTTTTGTGTGAGACATTATCCTCCCTTAAAAGGGTGAGGGGCTGAGGTGAACTGGGTGGGATTTGGCCCTTACAATTGCAGGGAGTCTATTACTTCATGTACGGTTTATACTGGGTGAAAATCATCCCTTTTGATACTACTTTTCTAAAAGATTATAACATTTTAAGCAATTTCTCTGTCTGTCCAGCCAGTTTATAGCACTGTTTTGTAAATCACTCATTAGCATTACTGAATTTTACATTAAAAGTGTGTATCAGGTCCTGGTGAGTGGTTTATAAACGTAGAAGAGCTCCCTTTAATTTCTTGTGCTGTGGTACAGACACCCTCATGTCTCTGTAGGGCGTGTTTAGTATTTTTGTACAATAATTTATTATTTTTTTGGTAACACTCAGAAACCCCAGGTGAGCTGGAAGTCTAATTTTTCTAAAAAATGTGTAAAGTGAGAGATGGCTCCTGTTATGAATTGATTACAGTCTAAAAAAGAGAAGTCTTAGTTACCTGTATTTGTTCCCACGATAGTGTTTGCGATCTGTTGAGCAAATTAACATCTTGGATATGGAGCAGTGGTATGTTTATATTTATGCAGGGTGACGGCTGTGTCGTGGGGTTAGGATTTGGGGCTTGTATACCTCGTTACAGTTCTGCATTCCAACGTGAGCGTGCATTTCTATGCCGCTGCTGCAAAAGCACCCCTGCCCCTTGGTAAATTGTTTTTCTTGGACGACCCTTTTGGTTCCGAAGAATGACTTTGTGCTCTTCGGTTACTTTTTAGTAACAGTGAGAGGTTGCTGACACCCTGCCGCTCACCCTGCCCTATTTTGTGAACAGTACTCCCAAGTTGGTTCCTCTGTTGGTTGAGCGGGTTCCTCCTGCTGTTACAAAATCGCTCCCTTACGTAAGGGCCGGTGTGCGCTGCCCTCGCTGTGCTCGTGCTGCAGCTGTCGGGGTTTATTATTGCTGCCGGTGTGGGGATGTTGGCAATGTGTGACACCGGCTCCGGGACGCGCGTTCGCCTGCGGCTGTCTCGGGGGGAAGCCACTGGCAAGATAGGGACTGTGCTGTTGGAGCACCGTCTTTGGAAAGCTGCAAGAGATTCAGGTAACGTTGACCAAAGTGCGGTGGATGCCAGTGGTGTTCCACTTGTCTCTGCCTTTTACTCTAAATTAGTTTGTATCATTTGCTTTAAACAGTGTAACTGAGTTGTTCTGCCCTGTTTAGTTGCTTGTAGCACTCCGGAATATCTGTTAGACCCAGACAGGTTTCTGTATAGTTCAGTGTACCCCAGGATATTTTTAGAATGACATGAAAAATGTAGAGGACCACAAAATACAAAGGCTTTGTCCTGAAGGGTGATTTTACCTTTTATTTGTCTTCTAATAGTAAGAAAATTTGTCCTTTTTTTTTTTTTTTTTTTTTT